>CAUYQV010076050.1:0-58557 GCA_963574575.1 Galagoides demidoff
AAAAATGGCCAGGCGTTGTGGCAGGCGCCTGTGGTCCCAGGTACTTGGGAGGCGGAGGCAGGAGACTCGCTTGAGCCCAGGAGGTGGAGGTTGCTATGAGCTGTGATGCCATGGCACTCTACCCAGGGGGATAGCTTGAGGGTCTGTCTCCAAAAAAAAAAATCTCAAGATTTTAATTTACCAAGTTCTGAAATGATAGCTAGATACAATCTAGACCTTGAGCTTGCTATCAGGAATTTATAGAAATGCAGATTATAACTTTCCACCTAAGGCTACTATTCTATTTTTTTTTTAACAAATCAAATAAAAAAGTCTATTTTTTTTTTTTTTTCTGAACTGGGGCCTGGGCTCTTTGGACTTTGCCATCCATCCTTTACCTAAGTCTTTCTTCACCGTGGCAGCTCTGGGGAACACCTTTTCTCCTGCCCACAGCTAGGCTATGGGGACACCTTGGGTGAAAGTGGCTTGAAGAAGTAAAGAACAGGGTCTGAGGAGAAGCAGCAGCAAAGATCAGGGCGGTCCGGAGGCCATTAGGCCCGGGCCTTTCCATCTGCAGATCAGAATCAAAGTTATTACTTAGGCTGCACTGTCAGATCAACCGGATTTTAACTGAAGCTTTATCGCAGCCTGGTTAATTTACAACAGTGCTTCTAGGGAGGAAAAAAAAAAATACATTCTGAGTTCCAAACAACACAGTTGCAAATGAAGGTTGGGAAAAATGGCCTGATTTTAAGATGGAGATGACAAATATCTTTGTTAACAACTCATTAAGATTGGAGTCAACATTCTTCCCTGCTTGCTCAGCTTCCAGCTCTTACCGAGCTCCTCCTTAAATCATGTAGCCCATCGTTTTCCCATCCAAGCTGTTGTCAAGTTTAATGTTCTTCCTCGTGATCATCTCTGTGCAATGGACTTTTGAAACCAAAATTCTCAGGGCTTTACTTTTGACTCTTTTAAATTTCACATGGCTTGTTTAGATCCACGGCTCACCAGACTTCTCAAATTATTCTGAATTTTGTGATGCTACAATAGTGCTTATCCTTTCCAACTGCTGATTATAAATACTTGATGAAATCAGAAGCGTTTCTTTAATGACATCATCTAATTTTTATTGATTGAAATGTTGAGTAGGACTACGGCCAAGTAGAATCCAAATGACCATCCCCTGGATATTTTCCTTCATATTAACCCCAATCTGGCGTCGGACAACTGAGAAATGTTTGTAAGATACCACTGTAAGCAAAGGGGCAAGTAGGCTTCCCGTGCTCTCCGAGCTCTCCATCCTGCCATGGGTATCTCCCAGGTAGCTGTAGAGCTTCTTGAATTAAGATCAGACCTCCAGTCGGTTCTCATCACACCCTCTAGTCAAGACCTTATGAAAAGTTCAATTTAGAATCTCCACCTGTTTGAATTACATGTAATGAATAGGCCCATTTGCCAATATCCACTGACAATATAGAAAACTAAATACTTGTGTTTTTCAAAACTGAGCACAAATTTTAAAGAGTGCGTGAGAAATGCAGCCCAAGAGCCCACATCTTACTCTTCAGGCCCGCACGTGGGTAGATCAGGAGCCCTGTTAACTAAGATGTCTTTATTTCTCCTCCTCGGGACACCGTGAGACCAAGCTGAGCAGCTGGGAATCACCTTGAAATGCAGATATTTCTGGCAATCAAATCTTGTTCTGGGCAGGAGAGAACATCTCATGCCATGAGACGCTCTGCAGATAAGCCCTCTAGAACTTGTAACAATCACAGTGAAATTAGTTAGCTTCATCCGTCATCTTACCAGCCTCCCACTGGACAAACACGGAGATAGCTTTTTCCAAGGGCACTATTGAAGGCTAGTATCAAGCCTACAAAGCTGGAGGCAGGAGCTGGCACGGTGGGGGTTGGGGGGAGCATGGGGACTTGGTTAATGCCATCAGCCACCTAACAGTTGAAGGGAGCTTCTAAAAGAAATGAGGACCCATGGAGGCTTTGGAGTAGAAGGGGAGCTAATACAGGGGAAAGAAGCATAGTCACCCCCAGGATTCACTGGGTATTTACAATGTCCCAGGCCTATTCTAAATACCTCACGTGGGCCAGGAGAGGTGGCTCACGCCTGTAATCCTAGCACTCTGGGAGGATTACTTGAGCTCAGGAGTTCAAGACCAATCTGAGACAGTGTCTCTATTAAAGATAGAAAAACCGAGGCTTGAGCCCAAGAATTTGGGGGTGCTATGAGCTAGAATGTCATGGCACTCTAGTCAGGGCAACAGAGTGAGACTCTATCTCAAAAAACTAACAACATAAAAACATAATAAATAAATACCTTCCACGCCTTCTCTGAGCCAAACAACAGCCTAATGGGGGTACTATTATCTCAATTTCACCTGTGAACAAACAAGGGGCAGAAGAGAGTTAAGTCTAAGGGGCAACGTCAAATAGCTGGTAAAAGGCAGAGACAGGATTTGATATTTTTGTGCGTTTTTTTTTTTTGGCTGGGGCCGGGTTTGAACCCACCACCTCCAGTATATGGGACCAGCACTCTTACTCCTTGAGCCACAGACGGGATTTGAATCCAGATCACTCGGCCCCAAACTCTACCCTTGAATTCTGCAGCTTCTCCCAGTGCAGTCAGTGATGCAAGCAAAACAGAGCAGCGGGCCGGCCGCATTATGCCAAGTTTTAAGTCTTTCTCCAAGGGAGCGGTGGTGGTAACACTGGGAGAGAAGGGCTTCCACTGACACAGATCTCCAGGTGCTGTCTCCGCCCTTCACACACACACCCCACTCCCACCCCAAACCTTGGCATCCTCTGCCCCACCTGCCCCCACACAGGGTGCCTCGGCATCTCCAATAACAGCTAGATTGGCAGTATTCAGGATCCGTTTGTTTTCAATTAGACAATACACACTTAAACCTCCTTCTTGGTCATTTCATAAGAGGTGGGAGGGAGAAATGTGAGTCTGGGGAGGCAGTGAAAAGCATTCCTTCTATCTCATAGCCCTCTTTCCTCTCCGCTAAGAGAGCCCACCCCAAGGGCATGTTGAGGGCCCGGGGCTCTCCAGTGTGACCAGGAGGAGGAGGGAGAAGAGGAGGAGGGGAGGCGGGGAAGGGGGAGGAGGAAGAGGTTGCCTCCTCAAAGGAAGAGCCTTTTCCCATGGAAATGCACTGTGGCTGGTGCCCATTAGCATTCGTATGCATAATAAGGGTTCAGTCTATTGTCATGCAAATTAATTCGGATGACAACACTCTCTCCTGGACAACACCGCCCCAGCGCAAGGAAGTTTCTCACACTGCCTCAGCCAATACCAGCCGGCTCTACAGCATCTTTCATTAATTATTTTTCTCCCCTTCACTCCTGCAAGGTCTGTTCTCAGCTACATTACTCCCCCCTCCCCACATCCCAGCTGCTGCCAGCTACTTCGCATGCTGGAGCAGTTAGTTGACTTTCTCCAGAGAAAGAAAATAAAATATTAAGAAAAAGAACTAGCATAGCATCTGTATGGGATCGATAGTGAAAAAGGAGAGTTGGACTGAACAGAGAGATCCAGTGTGTGCTGTAGGCGCTCACATGGCAGGAGCTGTCTGCTTCTCTCCTTGTGCCACCGTGGTAAGAATCCAAGCAGCGCCTCTTTCCCCCGGTGGGCAGCATTCTCCTGTCTGTCACTGGGTGATCAGATGGATTCTGTGGGTTTGGCTACCGAGGGGTGACTCACCCTTGCCATTGTTTGTTCTGTCAGCCTCCTACTTCCGGCCACTGACCAAGCCTTCCTGTTTGTCCACATCAGCAGGCTTAAGCTCAGCCACCAGGCCACTGCTGCCACCACCACCACCTGCTGAGACCGGTTTTTGCCCTGAAGGGAGTTAGTTCACTGTCAACTCTAACCCAGGAGCCAAGAGAAAGAGCAAATGAGGGGTGGCCTCGACCAGGTCAGCACGGGTGAAAGCAGAGCCCCCAGCAGGATCACGCTGCAGGTGCCAGGTCTGCATCCGTCCTCTTTCAACCTCCTGAGTCCCTGGATGTCCGGACATCTTGCCCCAAGTCCTCCCCAGTCCGAGCATCTGTTCCCCAAAGCCTAAAGTTAAGGCCCTCTCTTCTTACTTCCAGAAAATACCTCCTTTTTCTCTATACAGCATAAAAGACTAGTGAAAAGCACAGTTCTGCAGTCTGAAGACCAAGTTCAAATCCTCACTGTCTATTTTCTACCTACATGATCTTAGGTGAGTTTTCACACTCTGGGTATCTAGCTTATTCACCTGTAAAATGGGGGCTAGTAACCGTGGTCGGGGGGCTTAGATGATCAAACCCATGACGTGTGGAAGCACTGAAGACGATGGACAGTGTGCTGTAGGCATTTTTAATAACATCTTACTAGCATCATTAATTAATTTCCCCACACATTACCTTTTTAAACATTTTTTGTCTCATCTCCTCTTTCTAACTTAGCCCACTTGGCTCCTCTACTTATCGGTTTCCAACCCTGCAGGCAGCCTTGCGGGGTTTTCCTTTGCTATCTGAAATGGCTTTCTACAACAAAATGCAAAGTATCATGCAGGATTGTGACACAGAAAGAATGTGACCCACAGCCTCCCCTTGTCCCAAACATTCAACCAGTCCTGACCATGCTGCCATTTCTACCCCACATCTGAGTAGCTGGGACAAGGAAAGACTGGACAGAGAAGGACATACTAGAGTTTAGCTTACACATTATCTGCACAACAGACAGGCTTTGTAGCCAGACGCAAATTATATGCAAATCACATGCAAATCTGAATGTAAATACTTTGGGCCGGGGGAGATAATCCTTGAGGAGACATTCCCCATTCCCTTCACCACTACTTCCCAAGGGGCATTTTATTTTCTGATTGGTTGACTGGGAACTCATTACAAACATTCAGAGGTGCATACAATTCTCAAGAAGAGTTCATCATTTACCTGCTTGTAGGGGTCAGGGGCTGAAGAGGCCTCAGCAAGCCAAATTACTGCAGCCAGTTCCTCCAAATGGAGGGCTCTGTCCATTTGAACCCCAAGTCAAGGGAAAATGGACACAGCCAAGAACCCAAAGCAAGGAGGGAAAAGACCTCTCAGGGAGGGTGGGGCTGGGCTGGGAGGGTTGCTGGCTGCACCCTCCTTGACCTAGGGTGGAGGAAGCACGCTAGTTTCATGCTCACTCTTCCAAGGTTTGCTCACTCTTTTCGTGTCTTTAACCAAATCCAAAAAGAAGCATGAACTAACTTGGGGTGGGGCAGGAAGGAGGAAAAGGGAAAGAAAAATTGACTACTTCATTCATTCATTCATTTATTCATTCAACCAACTTTTCCTGGAGCCCTACTGAGTGTCAGACATTCCCCCCAGCCTTTCTGTTTCACCTGAGCTTCTAAGAAGGGCAGCCTGGTTGCACCTTTGGCTCAAAGGAGTAGGGCACTGGCCCCATATGCTGGAAGTGGTGGGTTCAAACCTGGCCCCGGCCAAAAAAAAAAAAAAAAAGAAGAAGGGCAGCCTTCCACACTGAGAAAATTCAGCCCCAGAGAGCTCACCTTGCTTTAAGTTTCTCATCAACCACGCTGTTGTCGTGATAAATTCATGATCCTCCACCTCCCCTGGGCTATCAGCATGGCCAGAAATCAGCTGTGCTTTTTTGTCAGCTCACTGTGCAATTCTAGGGAATGGTTACAGCACATGTCCACTTTCCTCACCCAGAGGAGCTGAATCTCTTATTTTATTTTATTCGAATTACCTTAAACAACCACACAATGACTACTAGCATTGGTCTGAATATCTGGCAAAAATGGAAGGAACTGATGTTGTCCAGTGTGGTAGAGAGTGTAGAGAGACAGGTGCCCCCTTACCCCTCAGGGAGATGGGCAGTGACTATGGTCTTGGATGGGCAGTAGGGCAGTCACTGTCATTTTAAATGTGTGTTCTCCGAGTTTTCAGATTCGGGACTAAAAGGAATTCACATCAGGGCATAAAAAAGTAAGAGTGGGAATCTGCAATTTGAAAATGTCTGTGGCATTTTCAATTGCAAGTTAGGGTACAATAAATGCTTTTCGTCTGCAAACTAAAGATAAAAATAGATATTTAATAATAATCATACCAGGGTTATTGACGAGGTGAGAGTTCATTTATCTCAAGTGCCAAACCAGGGTTCTAGCACCTCGGAGATGCTAAGTAAATGGTAACTAATAGTCACTAATAATCATAGTAGTGATAGTATTAGTAGGGTCAGGATTGGGATCAAAGCTGCTCTTAAAGCACCCTGGTTGTATGGTGGGAGGAATTCAGGAGGCACTTGCTGGCTGGCTGGAGGGTGTGTGAAGGAGGGTGACCTGCTCTGGGTCTATGGCCAGTACCACAGCAGGGTCAAGTTTGCTGACCAATGGTTCTCAGCTCTGGGTGATTTGCCCCCACTCAAGAAGATGGTTAGCAATGTCTGGGGACATTTTTGATTGTCATAGCTAGAGAAGGCGTGTGTGTTATTGGGCAGAGGGCAGGGGATGGTCAGCATCTTGCAATGTACGGATAATCCCCACACCAAAGAATGATCCAGGCCAAAAGTCAGCAGTGCTGAGGCTGGAAGCTCTGGTGGAGGCTCTGGACTCAGGCTGCCCACACCCAGTTCCAGCTCTTCACCATGGGTCTGTGCGCCATGGCGAAGTTATGATAACTAGACTTTCCAGCCTTGGTATCTTCATCTGCAACATGGAAATGATGGCAACAGTAACAGCACGTGTCTCATAGGAAAGGATTACAATGGCTTAATATAAGCAAAGTACTTAGATGTCTGTGTCCAGGGTGTGACAGGTGCAGTGGACATGATGATTGTTGTCATTCACCTTGGTCCATTACATGGCCCAGGCCATAGTCAACCTCCTTTTTACCTTGGCACTTGGTATTAAAATAGACCATGTACTAAAAATGGCCAGACTCAATTCACTTCTACTTAAAGTCACTAGAAATACAAAATTTCAGGAAGCTACAACATGCAAAACTATATATAAAAAAATGTAGTTTCTGTATGTCAGTTTGTGATTAAAGAGCGAGTATGGGAACTTTTATGATTATTCAATATTGCACTCTCAAAAGCAGAAAATCCCTCTGAAGGATTAGAAACACAGGCATGTTACAGGGACGTGATGTGTGTATTAGACTGTGGCACTGGGTATGCTTTACCACTGGAAAGGGGTGAGGGGTGTGGGGCTGGAGGGTTATAAGTTGTGAGAGTGTCACCAGCAGTCAGGGCATGTTTCAGGAATTGAGGCCTCTTCCCATAGACCCAGCCACACACCCTCCCTCTATCTTGAGATATCTTAAGAGGACTGGGTATCTGCTCCTGGATTGAGACCCCACCCCAACCCCTCTTCCATCTCTCTTCTTTCTCTGCAGGATGGAAACAAAGCAAACATCAGAGTCCCGCTGAGCTATGCTGAAAGTCCAGATTTTGCTCTGACAAGTTCTGTGTCTTTGGGCAAGTTACTGAACTCCTCTGAGCCTGGCTTTCCTCACTCAGCGGGTTTGTTCTCAGCCAGCTCTTAGACCCCTGCTAAACTGTGAAGAGCTAATCAAGAATGAGGTTCTGGGCTAAATCGTGCCTCCCCCACCACACCCCCGCCTTCAATATTAAAACTCTAACCCCCTGGTATCTGGGAATGGGACCATGGGACGGTATTTGGAGGCAGGGCCTTTAAAGAGGTAATTAAAGTAAAACCAGGCTGGTCCCAGTGCAGTGATGTTTACAACTACTTGATCAAACCAGTGACAGATTTCTCTATTCCCCCTCCACTCCCACTGCTTCACTTGACTGGCCTAAAATAATATTAATAATAATAAAATTTTTAAATAAATAAATGATGTGAAATGAGGTCAGATGGGTGGGCTCTGATCCAATATGACCGATGTTCTTATAAGAAGAGACGATTAGGACACGGACACCCAGAGAGAATAACAGTGTGAGGACACAGGGGAAGGACAGCAGGGCCCATGAGCCGAGAGGCAGAGGCCTCGGAAGAGACCGACCCCGGCCCACACCTCCGTCCCCGACTTCCAGGCCCCAGAGCTATGGGAAAATGAATTCCTGTTGTTTAAGCCACCCGGCCTGTTGTACTTTGTTACGGCAGCCGTAGCAAACTAATACACCCTCCCGGAGTATTTTGCTAAAGTTTCATAGCAACTCCTAAAGAAAACACTTGATATCTAATGGAAAAAATCTCTCATGGGAGAATTCTGGCAGGAACGGCAGCAGGCGGCCTGGTTCACGGGGCTTATGAAGCTGCCTCCATGAGGACGCGCTCCCCGCAAACGCCTTCTTGCCATCTGAAAGCGGCCAGCACAGCCTGAGGATGTGGCACAAACCCGTCAGATTTCTGAGGGAGTGGGAAAGATAAGGGTGAGAGGTTTGAGCCAGAGTGAGTACGTTCTCACAACGTTTGAGTCCAAACCCCATTCTGTGCCTCGGAATTGTTCCCACTCCTCTGTAGCCAGGAGGCACCAGGTCCAGGAGCCGAGCATGGCACCGTCCACCTGGCCACACATCTCACACTTCCCGCCTCCTCTTCCTCCTCTCTCGCTCCCTCTCTCCATCCCTCTCGGTCTCTCTCTACACTGCCTGTTTCTCTGCAGGCTGTCCTTTCTCCTCCTTCTCTCTCCTCCTCTTGGGATCTCCCGTGGTAGAAATAGTTTGGAACAGCACAGGCAACCAACACTCAGTTGAGAGGCTTGTTTCATTCCGTGGGAATAAACCTTGGCCTCTTCTGCAGGCAGGGGTCCCCCCGCCCCAGCTCAGAGCATCTCTGGACTCCGCCATGGGCCTCTATTGGGTTGTCCATCCCGCTCCTTCAGGAGGGCAATAGCTACAGAAAGGAATGGAGACCCTGGGATCATTTCCCAAAGGTGCTGTTACTTTCTAGGCCATCCTTCCGCTGCCTCCCACTGTATCGCCTCCGCACTCCTTCCCCACCTCCGGCAGCATCCCCACCCACACCATGGCACAGATGGCGAGGGCAGACAAGGGCTGTCTTCTGCCTGTCACTTGCTCCACCAGGAGAATGCAGAGACCCCAGAAAACCTGACTCACAGGGAATGAGGGGAACCATGGAATTTCACCCCTTTCCTTCCCACATGTGGCCTGGTTTCCATTTAACTCAGTCTTAGGCTTCCAGTGGTCCCACAGCCCGTTTTGTTTTTTAGTTTGTTTGTGTGTTGAGGACCTGAGCCTGCTGGATAGCATTTGCTTTCCTAGATGCTCCCTTGTGCCATCAACAAAGACAGATGGCTGGACCCTCCTCCGGCTGTCTTCCATACAACTTCACCGCAAAGTCCAGGGAAAAGGACTGAGTGTCATCCTGCCACAGCCCCGTACTTCCTGGGCATGGGTGGGGCCAGCTAACAGGGCAGACAGGAGGAGGCATGACAACCCTGAAGGTGGCTCTTCTGTCAGCTGAGCATGGCTTTTGATTCTACAGCTCCTCACACAAAACATCCAAGCAGGCCTGGCAGGAGAGTGGGGGGCCGCCGGTGGGGGCGTGGGGGAGAGAAAACCAAAAGCATCATTCAAGCTGCCTGTCCTGAGCCCGCAGTCCCTATCTGTGTATGGATGGTGCTTCTCTGCCCTCATGGCTCACTCCCCCGAGGTGTCGCAGCGTGCAGGGAGGAGGCATGGTTCCCCTAGTCCTCCCGTGTCAGATAACATATGCATCACTCCCTTGCCCCCAAACACGTTTTTGGCAGGTCGTCCACCAACATCTGTTGCCGGAGGCCTGCCCCATACAAGCTTCTCCTTCATCGAATGACAAGACCAGTGGGTAAAACTCATCTCTTCCTTCCCCGGCTGCCAGCTCCCAGCATGGGGTCCCGGAGGTCCAGCACTTGGAGCCTCCAACCAGCACCAAACAGGCCAAGAGGCAGAGGCGGCCCCGGGAGTGTATCACCAGAGACATCTCCCTCCCCATCCCCCGTAAGAATGACGCCCTGGTGACCTCCTCGACAACATCAGTAATTTGTCTTGGAGAGCCGCCATACCTACAGCAAACACAGGAAGGATTAGAACACAACATATGCTGCGCAGCCACAGAAACACACTAAGGTCCTTCCTGAGTCTGGAGGACACTGAGGGGGAGGAGAGAAAGAGGCACAGAGCAAGAAAGACGAGTGTCGGCTAAGAGAGAGACCCCGTTTACTTAGCCGGCACTGAGAGGAAATGGATGCCTCAGAACTGGGCGTGTTGAGGTCAGATCCGATATGGGCTTTGAGTTGCAGCCTCTTTAAAGCCCGTTGGTGACAGATGTGGACTTTCGCCAAGTCAACCGCAAAATAGGATCAAAGGAAGCTGAAAAACAACAACAACTGGGGCTCCCTGGCTAAAGTTGTGTGCTGCCCTTGGAATGTTGGTCTAGGGGACGGGATCAGGAAGGGGAAGAAAGACTAGGAAGGGCTCTGTTACAATGAGCTGGCAAGGACATAAAGATCCGGAAGCCGATCTGATGGCGGGAGGATTTGGGGGCATTCTCCATCGAGGCAGAGAAGCAGCAGCCACTAACCCTGGCGGAGACTGACACCTATAACCAGTCCTTAGAGTCGTTCATTCGAGGAAAACAGATGTTGAGCAAGAATCAGTGCATTTTACAAGCAACAGGGACAGTAGAGTGTTGGGTTTCATAGGCTGCATTATTGGGTTCGAATCCAGGTTCTGCCACTTTACAGCTGTGTGGCCTTGGGAAAGTCACTTAACTTCTCTGGGTTTCGTTTTCTCATCTAAAAATAGAGGTAGACAACAGTAGCCATCTTAAAGGGTTATGAAGATTAAATATTCCTATCTAAGGTGCTTAAAACAATGACTGGCAAGAGTAAAAACACCATACCTATAGGCTCCTATTTTGATATGAATTTGTAAGACTAAATTCACATCCTATACAATGTCCACCTTAGGCAAGAGGAGCTCAAAAGCACCGTGGTGTGTCAATTCCAAACCCAAAGTGTCTCTATCAAGTGACAGTAATTTGCAAATGGAAATGGTGTTATACAAACACATGCAAAGTTCGAATTCCTCCTTCCTCGCACCTAAAGCCAGGATTTCTCTCCATTCAATGAACCCGCCCAATGAAGTTTCAAGAATAAACCAAAATGACAAAAGTAATTTCCTTGAGAACAAAGATAAGCTTCAAACAGAGTTAATACATCTGCCAGGACCTTCTAGCCATGACCATGTTCTAACTTGTTCTTTCGTCAATGAGAATAGTTAGTAACATCAACCACTTTTCAATTACCTGGCCTCCCCCTACCATCAGAGGAATAGCACCCTTTCTGTCCCTCTTCTTGCAAATCAGCTCTGCACTGATTTTACTCTATAATCCAAAGATCTGGAATTCCCAAGTCCTCTCGACCCAGTTCTGCAGGAGCCAGTTTTCCAGGTGTCAGTCAGTAGTAATGCTGGACAGTCATGGGAGAGGGAAAATGCTATCGTTGCTAATTCTAAGGCAAAATCTCTTTACTCAAGATACCCCATCCACCAGCAAATGTTCCCAGCTGTGGGAAGGAGAGTTGGGAGCTCTGAGGAGAGAAGAGTTGTATTCTGTGCCACCCACCAACTATTCCTCTCTGGGGAACTCCCTGCAGAGAAGTTGTTACTTCCCCATAGAAATATCTCCAAGGGCAGCTGTGAATACCTCAATGCAATAATCACAGAATTGGGGACAAATTCCACACAGTCTCTGACACCCCCCCCCCACCCTTGACTTAACCAGAGATCTTTATGATGTGGGTGTATAAGAGTAGAATTTGTTTTAATGGAAATTTCTCATGTTAGGAAAAAATTAAACAGAGCTTAAGTGAATGAATGCAATAGTGTTCTGGTTATTAGATTTATTCAAATAAAGCAATGGAAGGTGAGTGTGACAAGTATGATAAATAGGTTCCATTGCATCTCAGCAACCAACCCTGGAAGGTTGGTGGCAGATTCCTAAAGGACTCTAGTGAAATGGATTGTGAAGCCATAAACCGGCACGAAGTTGGCTGTGATTGATTAGCAATGTCTGCCACGTGTGGAGGAGGAAGTTGACAGTAACTGATTAGCAATGCCTGTGTGAGCCTTGGCTTCAGATACACGCCTTGAATGGTACAACATAAAATATCTAGCTACTTAATGTGATCTTTCCAAAGAATCTTTGAACAGTTTCTTAAAATTCCTGAGACTTTATTTCCATTTGCATAGACTATAGAAAGGAGAGGAGAAGGAAGAATTAAGGTTGTGGGTTTTTTTTTTTTCCTTTTTTTGAGACAGAGTCTCACTATGTCACCCTCAGTAGAGTGCTATGATATCACAGCTCACAGCAACCTTGAACCCTTGGGCTTAAGTGATTCTCTTGCCTCAGCCTCCACGTAGCTGGGACTATAGGCACCCGCCACAATGCCTGGCTATTTTTTTTGTTATTGCTGTCACTGTTGTTTAGCAGGCCCTGGCTGGTTTCGAACCCACCATCCTCAGTGCATGTGGCTGGTGCCCTGACCACTGAGCTATGGAGTCTGTATAACAGCCTGAAGTCAGTTTTAATTTATACATGTTAAATCAGTTATAGAAATCTCCCAATCCAAACATCAGATCCTGTCCTAGAGAGTTAAGGGAAAGTTATTTCTACATCTGTAACAGACTTCTTTTTTTGCCTCCCTAAAATAATTCTTAATAAGATTTCCTACCCAGCCATCTTTTGCCCATGGGCATTTATGCATCAACACTCAATTCTGAAATGTGACTATCCAAATACTGAGATTCAGGACCTCACTTGGAAAGCAGGTACACTTAAAGCATGTGACTTGAAGATAGAGGTGGGGCAGGGAAGTAGCAAATACGTGAGCACCAACAGTGTTAACTTACATTAATTGGAGTAGATCAAAATACTTCAATGCCCTGGATATTATTCTATCTCTCTGTTATTCTTAGAAGTCTCTCTCTCCTTTCAGAGACATGCCAGCGGAAAAAAGGAGAACATAATCCTGAATTGTGGACTAAGGTTCCCACTACAACAGAAGTAAGGGAGCCGGGAGACATTCCAGAAACATGAATGAACCCAAAATTTAGATTGTATTGACTCTACTCAACAATAATTGTTTTTCCTGGTATATACGTTAAGATCAACTCTTGCTGCCCTGATGAAAGAGACAGACAGAACCAGTGCTATTCGTGTCTCCCCTTGCCTTACCTTGAATGCAGGCCGATGTGATGCCTGGAGCTGCAGATGCTGTTTTGTGACCATGAGGCTACCTCCATGAAGATGAAGCTAAGAAACAAAGTGAAGCTAAGTAGAGGGAAGCATAGATTTGGGGATCATCCTTGAGCGCCAAACCAACCCTGTACTACCAACTCCTAGACCTCCTTGGGAGGCAATAACATTTTTAAAACACTGTTATTAAGGTTCTAATGCAAGTGTGTGCTACCCTAATTTGGTTTCTTTTAGGCATTGGGCTTGTAATGACATCCCCAGTTGCTTTAAATAGGATCTTTAAAAAAGAATTCTTTTTTAATTAACCTAAATTGTCAAGAGGGGATAGAGAAAAAGTGTATCATGCCAGCTGGCCTAAATGGGAGCTTGGGCATGAGGAGATAAAGGCCTGTGAGGACAAGAAGGCCACCTTGCCAACCTGATAGACTTTTCTCACATATTCTAGATGATGAGAACTCAGCTCAGGCCATGCCTTTCTAAATAGAACATTTCCCAAAGCTGTGCCCTTGGTGTCAACACCTTTGAGACTTGAGTCAGAGAGTGAGCCCATCTGTACACACAACCTCCACCCACCCTCAGCTTACCCAGTAAACAAAGCGTAGCTGAGTCAGCTCCTGGCATCTGTGTTAATGATTTGGAGGGCACACAATCTACCTTTCTCTACGTGCAACTCACAAGAACACCCCAGACAACTGTTGTGGCTTTAGATTTCAGCACCTGCATGCTCAAAGGCAGGATCCTTTATCTTTTCCAACAGAGCTTAGAGACACAGCCACCAAAACAGTCAGGGAAGACTTGACGTGAGCTAGGAAAACCTCTTTTTTCCCAAACATCTAGATATTATTCATTCGCCTTGAGAAGACCAGCAAAGAATGCAAACGGAATCTCCTCACATCCTGATTTATCCAATTAAAACCACATGTAGACCGTCCTGCCTCCTGTTTTCCTACACACTCTCAGTAACAAGTAGGGAGGAGGGTCAAGATGAAAAAGAGAGGGGAGCAGTGCTTTAGCTGTGCTCTGTGCCTGGCACCTGGCTGGTAAGAGCCTTCATATGCCTTATTTTATTTAATCCTCACGAGAATTTTACAAGCTAAGGGATAAGGATATAAGGAGTGGAGAAAACAGGTGATTTGTCGAAAGCCCACAGCTAAGCGTGTATGGCAGAGATCACTCATGATCACCCATGTCCATGTGCATCTCTATGACTTCTAGTCTAACTTCCGATGGTGTTGGTCATGTTCCCGGGTTCAGGAGTGTGGACAGAAGTGATGCACCCCCCTCTCAGCTGGACCCCTGAAACATCTTGCATATTCCCGTCCCTATGACTGGAAGCCAAAGACTCCATGATGGCTGAGCCAGAGAAGATAAGAAGGAGCCAGAGAAGATAAGAAGGAGCCGGGATCTTTGAGTTTCTTCTTGAAGGAGTGCTGAGCAACCTTTTATATATATTATGCAGTTGATGTTCTTGAATGTATTTGTTGCCAAAGCCTGATCTAAAACTACTCTGCCGGTTACCAAGGTCCTATTTCAAAGAGGGTCCCTGATGCACTGGAGGTGGAATCTTTGAAACAATGAGAGACAAATATCACACAGGTCCCCGTGACCAGCACAACGTCTAAGCAAGGGAGACGACTCCAAAATGAATTCAGAAGGGCTGTGTGTGGATGGGGAAGATGCACCAGGGCTCTGGAAGACACACTTTTCTTTTGTGTCTTCATCTTCATCCTGCATGGTACTCAGACATCACAGAATCCAGAAAACACATGTTGAATCGGATCTAGTTTAACCTCAGGTTGGGCTTGAACTTGGGGTAATAGCCCTTGGTAAATCCTTCTTAAAATCTAGCCTCAGTTTCTTCTTTACTTCGGTGGGGGAAGTAAAACCCAGGGCTCTCCCTCAATGCATCCGAAAAGAAGAGCCCAAGAAACGCACGATGTCAATGGTAAAAAAGCTTTAAAGACCCACATTTGTGTACAATTTCAGCACCCTCTGACTGCAGATACGCATTCCAGACGAGGCTGAACTCTGAGAAGCAAAAGCAGTGATTATCCCGAGAACATCAACTTTTTTTTTTATTTCCTTGCTTATTTTTTTATTTTTATTTTTCTGCTTTGTTGTCATTGTTGTGACAGAGTCCCACCCTACGCCCCTGAGCAGAGTGCAACAGTGTCATAGCTCACTGCAGCCTCAGACTTGGGCTGTGGGCATCCCGCTGCCTGAGCCTCTGGAAGCTGCTGGGAGAATATCAACTTTTATGAAAAAGCTATCCGAGAAGAGTAGGTGGGGAGATGGATTAGCATACTGGAAAGAACTAGGGACTGCTGTTGAAAAGCCACAAAGAGTTGGAATGGAGGAGTTTGCATCCCCAGTCCTCCTTCTCATTATATAGCATCCTCCATGGTATGTGGCTGTGTTGATAAATATTCATGGGAAGGGGAATGACCTAATGTCATGCAAATCACATGCAAAGCAACATGTAAATTGGAACCATTATACGAAGTCAATAGGTGAGGGACTATGCATATTAAAAGTACAGGACAACAGTCCCAAAAGACCCAGATAAGAGGCGCATAATACTAGCAGGGGACCTTCCATTCCAAAAGGAATCTGATCGTCAAAGGGAGAACATTGCTGCTAAAACCATGTCACCAAGCATGATGTAGGGACAGTGAGGGACCGGGACAGTGAGACAGCAACCAAGAGAAACAGAAGCCAGGGAGGGCTGCCACTCACTTGCTCTCCACATTACTTTCAAGGCTGAAGTCAAAGGAAGTTCTCCTTCATGGCCTTCCCATACTGATCAGAGCTGATACTGATTGATTGGTCAAATCCACTGAGTGACAGGAGGCAGAATGATCCCCTTGTACGTTATCCACATCCACGCTATTCAGGATGGCTCCCTGTGAGCCTTTTCACAAAAGGGGCAGGGACAGTGAGACAGAGCCCGCGGGGCCAGTCACCACACACAGGACGTTCACGGGCTTTTGTAAACCCTGAAAGCTCTCTTCCCATGAGTGTCACAGGCTCACATGCAAGGCATGCATGTTCTGCACAGATTGTACACATCTGTAGACATGAGCAGAGTACTCAGAGATGCGCACAGATGTACACTTTTGGCCTCCGCCACCCTGAGGGAGCTGCAGGAGGGTTTGACCGTTGTGAAGTCTCTAGGCCAGAGAAGGTCACAGGCTGATTCTGCTCAGAGCCCTCTGCTGTGTTTGCTTTCTGAGCCTCCATGGACATTCTGCCAGGACTGGGGGACATGGAAATAAGTCAGTGGTGACCTTTCTGGTGACCCGTAGCCTCGCCAGCCAGCTCCTGATTGCAACCTTCTGGCTTCAGTAACAGCCCTTAATTCGGGCCTTCTGGCTGCACTGGGGGCTGGTGGCAGTAAAGAATGCAGGCTCAGGAACTCCATGCCCCCTCTCAACAACCCAAGGTAAGGGCTGGAGGGAGCAAAGGCAGGAAGAAGCAGAGGGAAGCTTCTGATTGCTCCCTTTGGTTCCACACCCTTCCTGCCCTCCGCTTGCCACCCAAGCTAGTCGCTAGAGTTTATCAGTCACCTACTACGCACACCTGAACTCTATTCACAGAGGCCCTGCCTTCAAATTTCAAACCTGCCTCTGACCTTAGATTAGAGGAGCCATTCTCAAAATTATTCTGTGATATAATGAAGCACTAACGTAGACTCTGACTCACCTTCATATACCCACCGCACACACCTGCCTATGAGGGGGACACACACACACATGCACACAGCTCTGTATATGGCAAGGCCAGCACACTCACGCATAGCAGGGACAGATGGCTTTTCCAAAAAGGAACTTACATGGGACAGTTGACATAAAAGAGTCCAAGGAATCTCCCCATGCACCGAAGCTATAAGGACGGACTGGTCTCCCAGAATAGACAGGGCCATCTGAGAGTGACTCTTCCCACCCAGTTGTCTCTTTTTCCCAATGCTGGAGAACGAAGAAGTGCCCCGGTTAGAGATGGTGACACTGCTGGGGCAGGGAGGCGGCAGGACTTGAATGCAGGTGGATGGACTCCCAGCCCAGCATCCTTCCCAACTTGCCGCCCCATGGCCACATCCCATCACCCACATTCCGGATGGCTGTCTGGAAACTGCAGCCAAAGCCCTCCTCCGTCAGTGCTCAGAGCTGCTCTCTGGGGGTCTTCCGGGGTTAATTTACAACAGGTAGATCCTAGTGATAAAAACAGCAGTGATGATCTAAAGACTGATCAAAGTCAGAAGCAGAGGTGAAAAGGCAAGGTTCTGGGAGCTGCACACACTCGTGGCGTGTGTTCTAGTAATTTCTAAAAACTCTAAAACCCTGACTTCGAATACCTCGTGGGTCGTGTCTGATCTGGGTTCTTCTGACAGCCAGGCACTGCCCTTCCCCCTGCGTCTCCAGGCCAAAGGCAAACACATCCTATCTTGTGGGGCATTTGCTTTTCCACTCCAAGGTCTTTTTAGATTTAAGGAGTTGCAAGACAAATAGTGTAAAAAGATGAAAGTTGCTAGGAGGAAGTAGCATTGATAAGCAGCTCTTTACAGGGCTGTAAACCCCAGCGCTCCCTCTCTCCAGGAGGAATCAGTAAAGTTGCCTTCCCAGTCCCTTCTGTGACCCCTCCAGGCACAGGGCAGGGTATCAGCCTCCCAACAGACCCCACCCCCCCCAGCCCCCAAGCCCTGCTCCTCCTCTGTGCATTAAACACAGCTCCTTCAGGGTGATGGGACTTAACATCTGACCCCCTTTCCTTTAGCTCTTCCCTTTTGCAGGGGCAGGGAGGTGAGTGTGCTGATTTATATAGATTACTTGGCTTATTTTTAAAGCTTCACAACAAAGCTTTAGGGCATTTTTTTTAAGAAAAAACAACTGTCAGATCATTCTCGGGCTTCCCTTCTATGGACCCAGGAGTCATTTATCCTCCACGCTCTCATGAATGTGCAGGTTTCTTTTCAAAACTGGGTCCATTTTCTTGTACAGTGAAGGTGGCTTGGTCAACACCCAAGATGCAGGCCCCATTCACAGTGACTCAGAGTAACACCTTTCCCGAAATGCAAGACCCTCACGGACCCTCAGGGGTCAGTCTCCTTTATAAAGGGAGCTATCCTGTTTCCCCAAAAATAAGACACTGTCTTATATTTATTTTTTCTCAAGAAGACACACTAGGGCTTATTTTCAGGGGATGTCTTCCTTTTATGAAGTATAATACAACAATCTACATTTACTCAAATACAGTTAAGTCATCTTCTTCTGGAACCTGACAGGGGAGCTGACCTTGTTGGTGGGGCTGGCGCTAGTGATGCGTGAACTCCTTTCCCCTAGCCATTTGCACATGCGTAATAGGATGCCTGAGACCGCAGTTACCACACATGCACCCGCGCAAGTGTGAAGGGCTAGGAGAAAGGAGCTGTGGCAGATAAAAGGTATTCCAGTCTCCCTTACCATTCCACGCCAAAATGCATGGCGTGGCTATGCAGATATGCTACATAGCCACACTCATCACTAGGTCTTATTAGTATGGATAGGGCTTATATTTAACAAATGCATAGAAATCCTGCTAGGGCTTATTTTGGGGGTAGGTCTTATTTTCAGGGAAACATGGTATTAACCTCTTCAGTCCTGAGAAGTTTATGAGATAAGGACCTTTCTTTGAGCCCCAGCTTGGAAAGCGGAACTGTTGAACATGGCGCTAGGGTAGTTCTCCAAGGCAGAGTTCCCCAAGTCATTCACCGTTTCATTCATTTATTTCTTCATTCACCCAACAAGGAGTAAGTGACAAGAGTGATCACTGACCTCATGGAGCCTGCAGCCCGGCTGGGGAGACAGACAATAATCAAAGGACAGATGCTGACAGATCTTTGTTGTCATGGGAGGGAAGGGCAAAGGATGAATCTGGAAGGCAGGTACCAGAAGGTTCCTTAGGCCAGGAGGCCTCAGTAGCAATGGTAAACATTTAGATGTTCAGCCTAAGAACAGCAGGAGGTCCCAGGTTCTGCCTCTTCCAGAGGGGCCAGACCTTTCTGGTTTGTGTTTAAAATGTTGCTTCCATCCACACAAAGAGTATTCCCCCCAGAGTGTGTCTGTCATGTTCATCCACCATAATAGCTACCCGACATCCCATGCCCCCCATGAGAAGCACAGAGTGGGTGTTCAGAGTCTGAAGGTCAGGAGTGAGAGGACTTGAAAGACTTGGGGTTCTTGGCCTGGACCAGAGGGGAGGGGAGGGGAGGGGAGTGGGTGGGTGGAGGGAGGGTGATGGGTGGGGTCACCTCTATGGTTTATCTTGCAAGGGTCCAAGTGAATCTTTCTAAAAGCAGAGTATGAATGTCTTAACTCAATAACTAGGAAAATGACATGAAGGTTACATTAACCAGTCTGATGAGAGTATTTCAAATTGTATATGAAAACACCACACGGTACCCTGTGATTGCATTAATGTACACAGCTATCATTTAATAAAAAAAATAAAAGGGTGATCAAATCCAATGCTGGTCTGTTCTGGTTGGAAACATAGTGGATAGCAGGATATTCCTGTTCAGAGGCTGAGATAGGTCGCTGGGCCATTCCATTTGGGGGCCCGGGCACTCTCACTGGGGCAAGGCCATGCTTAGTCACCCACTCCCGAGGACACCGCAGCAGCCCCCGCCCTGAGTGAGGCAGCTTTACAAACAGCCACCCTTTCCAACTCAACAACTGCACAGGAGGTGAAATAAGCCACGGTGTAATTAGTAAAATGATGGGAAAATAGGCAAGCAACCCAAGTGCCATCAGAGTGTCCCTTAAATTAATACAGGGATAGCACTTAGTGTCCAGCTTCGGGGCCCCCACTTGGCAATTCCGCAAATGCCATTTAGAAGTCTCTAGACCATAGCAGGACTTTGGTTTTGAAAACTTCTTCTGGAATCCAGCTCAGTAAACTCACTGTCACCCAATCCTCCACCTTTTCCTGCTGCTGTTCAGAATGCAGGAGCTGCTTAGAGTAGTGGCTTTACGCTCAGGCTGGTCTCAGGGTCGCGAAAGCCCTGCACCTATGAAGTCTTATTTTAACGCATCCTCTGGGTTACATTCTCCCAAGGACTAAGAAGTACTGACCTCGTCCAGGAGTGTGGTCATTGGCTGGACTCAAAAAGAAATAACGTGAAAAGGAGGGGAAGGGGGGAAACAGAAACAAGCCAAGTGCCATGTTAGACTAGTCCCTAGATTCTCAATGGGCGGGGTTGACACCTTCCGTCCTTTCCTTAAAGGAGAATAGATTCTATATAAAACCTCCCTAAGGTCTGGAGCAATGCTCAGAACGATGGACGAGAGTCCCGACCACCAGCCACTGAAGGACACACGTTCATTATTTCTCTCCAGACAGACTCTTTCCCCGCCATCCTCCATCCCAGTTGAGCATGGCACCATCTACCCAGGTGACCATGCCCAGGTCCAAAACTAGGACCTGTTTTGAGCCTTTTCCTTTCTCTGGATGTGCTTTCAATTTCACCTCTTAAAATGTTCTGTCATCTGCCCCCATCATCACCATCCAATTTGGGCTATGTTGATTCCCTCGCCAACGTCATTATAGTTTCTCCCGCATCCCGGCCTGGCTGGATTTCTCGTTCCTTCCAGCTCTCAAGCCTGAGAATGATTTGTTTCAATTCCCTCCTCTCTGAAAGCCCTCCTCTGGCTACTGCATCTACATGTGACTGTCGTCTCCGCCACCTCACTTTCTCTTAACAGACATGGCATGTGTGTGTGTGTGTCTGTGTGTGTGATGAGCTATATGTATGTATGTCATACAGTTGTGTATTATATTTCGTTATCTATATCATACATTTAGTTCACATATATGCCTGTATGTAAATAATATTGATGATTCACTTTCTTTTCTATAAACTTGTGTTATAAACGAATGAGCAAATGAGTCTCCCTCCCCCCAGTTTCACTCATCCTCTGGCCCGGCTTCTGCACCGCTGAGACTCTTTCTGAAACACACAGGTGGCCTCACCCCTTGCAGTTAGCCACAGAATGAGCCCAAGGTGTTAATGTGGCAATGACAGTGGGCCACAGCCTGGCCCTGCCATTTTTGCAGCCTCATCCCCTGAGCCCACGTCCACCATGCACAGGCCTCGCCCACCCACTGTGACTGCCAGACACACGCAATGCCTCTCGGTTCCCCAAACATGCCACGTGCTTTCCACCCTCAACACCAGCACGGGGGATATTTTCTAGGCCTATGTTGAGTCTCCTCCCCTTTGACTGTTGGGCAAACTCTGAAAAGCTGCTTGTCACCCACCCCTGCCCCTCCCTCATCTCCTACGCTACCTGGCCCTCACCTCTCCTGCGAGTGTCCCGCGTGGACCTGTATGTTCACCTGGGTCCTTCCTTGATCTGGGAGCAGAGATCCTATCACGACTGATGTGAACGGCATTGGAAGACTCCTTTTCCATGTTCATTTTTCTTACCACAAAATAAAACAAAACTTGTAAAAGAAATGAAGGCAAGTTCTTTAAACCTTTCTCCTTAACAGGCTGCATTTTTTGCCCCTCCCTGAGATCTTGTGTTTGTTCAGAGATATATATATATATATATTATATGAGGGACATCTAGAGAGTATCCAGTCATATTAATACAATTTTTAATACTATTTTTCATATCATATAGCTGGATACTCTCTACACACATTTCATGTATATACATATATACAGTAGAATCACCCGAGAGACTGTGACACATTGGTCAACATACAGAGCTGGTCGGCATAAAGAACCAGGCCTGCTGTACTGATACATACATGGGGTACATGTCCAGTCTATGAAAATTAGGTCACCTAATTTTAAGGAGGAGGTCAGTGTAGGGAGGTGGTCAACTATGGAGGTTCTACTATGTACATTAAAAAGGAAACGATGAAAATAGACATGAATTTTTCATCTAAATGAGAAAAAAAAATTCCCCAAACCAACCTTTAGTTTTGTCATTACGTTGATTACATAACTGCAGCCTGAACTTGGATGACGGAGAAGCTGGCAATGTGACTCACCCACCAGGAGCATGAGGAGCTGCTGGGCACGTCCAGTGGATCAAAACAGCAAGAAGCCAACAATAGACTGGAAAACACTTTGGCCTTTCAATTTTATTTCTCTGGAGTGACAGGAAGACTAGCAGGGGGATCAGGACCTCTCAGACCCAGCCCAGGCTCTGTCAGCCCTGTAGCCAAACCAGCACACACAGGTGCATCGTACACCCTACCTCCGTGCCCGCTCTGCTCCTCGCTCTCCAGTTCCCAGATTTCCAAGTGGATGATTCCCTCTGTCCCAAGACCTCTTTCCTCTGCTCCCTCTGTTTGCTTTGATGAGCCCACGCTGAGTGGGGACAGAGCCAGGAATACTGAGTGCTGGTGGAAGTCCAGGGACACTGGCCACAGTCGCCAGCCTCGCTCCCACCACCAAAATTTGCAAAAACAACACACACACAAGAAAACACAAAAACCTATTTCAGTTCTGTGAAAGGGAGAGTGGATTCAAGTCTTAAAGGGAAGAGGAGCATCCGGCCACTGCAGGGCTGTTTGCTGAGACAGGATGGAGCTTGGGGACAGGTCACCAGGTATACGTGTGAACTAAATGTATGATATAGATAACTAAATATAATATAGTAAGAGCAAGAGAGAGTCAGGTGAGAGTGGGGGAAGCTTGGGGTCCAGCAAATGTGTCGGGAGACCTGCATCCATGTATAGAAACAGCTGGAGCCCCTGCACCCATAGTCCTGGTTGCCTCTCTCCACAAATCACCCATTGGGCTGCCCCAAAGATGGAAACTGGGGTGACATTGCCACTTTGGTATACTCTGGCATCCTCACCGTTCCTTGCATTTGAGCAAAGGACTTTTGTCTTCGTGTAAAGATATCTGTTCTGACCGGCGTTGGCCTCCTAGAAATGTCTGAAAATGGAACATTTGCTGAAACTAAGACTCCAGAAAATATTTCATCAGGATTCAGCTTCACGTGTGACCTAGCCCCGGGGACACATGTGCATATCTTTCCATTAAAAAAAAAAATTCTAGTTATAGGCTGTGAGCTTGGGTAAAGTACGAAAAGAAACAGATTCTCATCCTCCAGGGGCTTATTTTCTGGTGTAGGAGGGGGAGTCAGGGAAACTACCAGCCGCAGGAGCAGGGAATGCTCTGGGAAGCTGATCAGGCTGCAGCGAGAAGGGTACAGGTGAGCAGAGAAAGTCCTGAAGGACAAAGTGAGGGAAGGTGCAAATACCTAAAGTAAAGATTTGAGAGGACAACAAAGCTTCCTGGGCAGCTCACATTCCGTCCTGCCCCGAGGCACGAGGAGCAAACGAAAATAAGAAGGGAGGAGAAGAAACGGAAACCGCATCAGCCACTGTACTTGTTGCCATCTGGTGGACCCTGGAAACCATCCGCGTATTTGGTTACTGTGTTTACACAGCCGGCAGGACACACACTGTTCACTCAAGGCTCCCTAGAGCCGTAGGAATGGTCCCTGCCTCCCTGGATTCCTGAGGCCCCCGCATCCGGGTGCTGGAGCTCCATCCCACGCTGGGGTTCAAGAATTCCCTTGGGCTGTCCAAAGACAAGTAACCTCTAGGAACATCCCAGGCAGGGGCCAGGTCGCTATCTGAACCAAGACCTGGGCCTGGGTGTTAAATTTAAGAGAGAAGGCATGGAAAATCATCCCTCAAACCAAGAGAGGAGATAAGAAGCTGAGCAGGCTGCTGGACTCTGGATGGCCAACGCATGTGTCCAGTCAAACCCTGGCTGCAGGGCCTGACCAGACAAAAAGCACAGCACATGTTGGTTATGATTACGGAGGGTCTCTGCTGCAACTCTGTCCCTGGTATATGAAGTACGCACCTGCCTACCAAGAATGCGACATGCAATTTTTCTTTTTTTTTTTTTAAATGTAATCCTCTCTCTCTTTCTCCTTTTTCTTTCTTAACCAATTTTCAGAGAGCAACAGCTGAGGATTAGAACAATGCAACGCCTCTCACAAGCTGGCACGGTTCATAAGAGGTGGCTAGAATTTGAGCTCAAACCCGTTCAGTCCTAAAACTTGAGTTCTTGGTCTCTGTGCTCCAACTTCTCTCTACCTTTAAGGGATAAGGTCCAGGAAACACCTCTTGGTCTTGTGAGTAAGGTGACCCTTCTCTTTCTAACTTATAACATCAAGGAAAGGACAGTTGGTGAAATGAAAAATCAGGGGAGGAGGTCATTCACGAAGATAAGGCTCAGTAACATATAATAAGTACTTTCAGAGAGGCTGTGTTTCTGCACCTGCTGAGGATAATACCTAGGCTGCCATGAGGAGCAAACAGATGGTTTAGACTAGTAAGGGCATCCCAGCTAGGAGCACCCAGTAGGTCCTCAATCTTGTAAACACGGTTGCATTGGTAATCCCTCTGCAAATTATGTGATTTGCATAGTGTCTCTTGGACCAAATATTTGTTGTATTTATGGAACTCATTTCTTATTTCAGTGGCATGGAAAGTTGTCCTAGGATAGGCTGGAGTGACCTGTGGCCTTGGTATGGAAATAAGGAAACGAGAGGCCCAGAAGGTGAGAGGCCTTTGTGAAGTCACACCCCCCCCCCCCCACTGCCGTTAGCACTAGAGCCAAAAGTCCAGGAAAAGCTAGCTGTGTCCCCACATCACATGCCACCAGCAGAGTGCTCAGGCAGAACAGCCTTCTTTAACCCCAGAGCAACAGTCAGCAGGCCAGCAACCAAGGAGCCACATTTAGAAGACAGAAAACGTCGCACTTCACCCTGACTCTTCCCCACCACTTGTCACCTACAAACCCCAGACGCAGAGCTGCATCTGAGACACAGCCAGTGAGAATCCAAACAGACCTCTGAGGCCGGTCTGGGCCCACTCGTCCAGAATGAGGAGGCAAAAGCAAATGTTTCTCCTCCCAAGAACCGACCAACACAGTGGGTGGACCAGCCTGGGCCAAGTCAAACAGGGACATGGCACCTGAAGGCATTATTGACAAACTGGGTGTGTGAAGGGACTAGAATGGGCCGCACAGGGAGTGTAGGAGAGAAAGAACTTCCAAAATCTCTCCTTCAGCCCGGGCTACTCTGGAAAAGAAAAAAGCCCAGGTGCTTCACCTCCCTCCGGCCCTGCTCCCCTGCACGGCTCCGGGAGAGCGGGGCCTTCTCGCAGCCTGGCTGTTTAACAAGGCAGGTTGAGAATTTTCAGCCTCTAACTCATGTGTTCTAATCCTATTAAATATGCACCGGCTTCAAAACTCAGCTTTTTAAAAACTTGCCTCCCCACCCCCAGCCACCCCCCACCCCTCCCACCTTGCCCCACTTAGTCCGACTTGCTCCATCCCAGCTTGAAAAGCCATTGCTCAGTTGTTGGCAGGGGTCCCACCGGCGTTTTTGCAAGGATTTGGGCTGTGATTCAGCTACCTGCAGCTGTTCCCCAGTTACCACCCACGTAAAGGAATTTCTGATATTAAAACGGGTGACAAACTTCCTCCCCCCTTCCCCCAACACATTAGTTTGATTGACACCCACAGCCCAAGCCTCCAAGCTCGCCCTCACTTGGTTCTCCCTGTTCTGTTAATGACACATTTAATCCCACCTAACAGCCCCTCCCCACTCCATCCTCGTGCATATCTCCTCTCCCCCGAAGGGTACCCTCTGATAAAGACCATCAAAGTGCCACGTGGGGAATATTTAAAGAACAATCCACTAGATCTCTCCAGAACGAGATTCTGTCCACTCTTGATTTTTGTCTCAAATTTAATCGTCTTCCCACTATTGCAATGAATCTTCCTAAGTTCCCCCCCAGGGTAGAATATCATCCAGTAAGCAAGGGTTGATATGGGAGATCCGAGTTCAGATGGTGCCACGGAACCTTTCAGAACTAACGCTGGAGGACATTGCATCTCTCTGACTTGTGCAGAGATGCCAGGGTCTTCATTTTGACCAGGTGGAATTGTGCCAAGCAGGGCATTCAGAGCAAGTGTCCACAAAGGCGGGCACAGGCCTGAGCTTCCCAGTTTCAGCCACTTTCTTTCATGTGTGTGTTGAGGTTGGCACTGGAGCAGGGTGGGGGACAGGCGGGCAGACATGAAAACGGTGCAGATGGCCCAGCAAGTCCGTCCCCCTCTGGCAACAGTCTGTCTCCCTGAGCTCATCAACTCTATGCTTCCTTTGGAAGCAATGGAAACCAGCATAATACTCACAAAGGCCTCCACACTCAGCATTCAATGGACCTACCTTGAGACTGGACACTCCAGAGGAGGCTTTTGATCATTGCCCATACTGGAGCCCCCGGATATGGAGTCCCCGGACTTTCTCTGAGTTTCTCTATTCTGTCTGGCAGATACTCTGCCAGGGAACAATGGAATGGTCCCATCAGTCCCATCAACCCCAAGGCCTTGTCCCCTTGCTTCTGGGCAGTAGCCAGTAATGTGATCCTTCGAGGCACTGCCAAACCCCCCTGTTGGGAATTCAGCCAATCTTGGGGCTCTTCAGGGAAGAAAAATTCCTTTCCCTGACCTCCGCAGGTGATCAGATTGAGGTCCCTGCAGCTTGAAATTTGATTTGATCTTTGATCTCTGCTTGCACAGCTGCAATGGTTATTATGTGTCATAAAGTGTCCCAGTGCCCTTCCCCGCTCACCTGCCCTCCACAGCAAGCGCTTGGGGCCAGGTATTCCTGAGCAGGGACGGAATATTACCTCTCTGTTTTTCCCATCCTGCAATCCCTCCATTTCAGCCTTGTCTTCTCATTCCCCTCATTCCCAGGACTTAACCCCAAATTCCAAGACTGTGGCCATTTTCAAGTCCTTCTAAATGAGAGCATGTGCTCTCAGGAAAAAAAATACTATGTGTTAAGAGTCAAATAGCTGACCAGCTGACCAGGGTTTTTGTCCCAGAAGAAAGCTGCATATATGTAGAGAAGTTGTTGCCAGAGAGTGGTCTCCAAAGTGAGTTTTCCTGGGATTAGCCACTTCTCTGTCATGACGTGATCACTCCGTGGCAAGCAGATATATATCCAAGGAGGCAAGCTTAATACGATTCATCAGACCTACTTCCTTTTTCATGAATAGCAAGTAACATAAAGGTGGGTGCTATTTATTGAAAGCCTACTGTGTTTTGGACACCACGTTAATTATTTTACCTGCATGGACACTTTTAAACCTCACAAATTCTAGGAAGAATATACTATGATTCTCTGATTTTTTCAGATGAGGAAACTGAAATGTAAAGGGGGTCGGTGGCTGGTTTAAGATTATACAGTGAGCAAATGAAGTTGGCACTCCCCTAGGGGTCTGTCTGATCGCTGATCTCGTTCTTAACCAAATGTATGAGCTATCTCTCTCATTGGTGTTTCCTGCCCGCACTGCAAAATTACACTGTCAGGAGAGCAGAGATGTCTTGTTGAGGGTGTGACAATCGATTCAAGATCTTTTAAGTGGCTACTTAGATTTTAATCTAAAATTCTAATCTAAAAATAAGATCAGAATGACATTTTCTTTTTGTTATGCTTTTGCCTTGGTTTTGAGACAGGGTGTCATTCTCTTGTCAGGGCTACAGAGTAGTATCATCAGAGCTCCCATCAAGCTCCTGGGCTCGGCCTCCCCAGTAACTGGGACTACAGGTGCACACCACCTTGCCCAGCATTTTTTTTTTTTCTATTTTTGGTGGAGATTGGGTCTCACACTTGCTCAGGCTGGCCTCAAACTCCTGGCCTCAAGTGATTCTCCCACCTCAGCTTCTCAAAGTGCTAGAATCATAGGCATGAGCCACCAGGCCCAGCCTACATCTTTTTTGTTTGTTTGTTTGTTTTGATTCAAATTGAAATGTCATTCAACCTTCTAAAAAGGTAATACAAGGATCAAGTGTATTTTTAAAAGAAACACTCAAATTGATATAATTTGGAAACTTTCATGTTAATACATCATTCCTGGATCCCTACACTGGTCTTACCTTTGGGCCTAGACTTGTTAAGAAAATTTCTCTGCTATTCTCTGTCTAGCAAAGTCAAATATTTCTCTGGTGACTTGGGGACTCAAATCTGCTTAATTAAATATTTTAATGAGCATTTCCCCCTTTCTTAGTTTCCATGAAGTGCTAGGCATTAAAAACCGTTGCAGTTGTTTTAAAGCTGTGGCTATCTTTAATTACTTCAAGGAAGGGATGATCCCTGGGCCCACCGAGCCTCATGTCACCCCCTCCTCTACGGCTTCATCCCTCCATATTTTCACTTCCTTTTCTCTCTGATGTTCCCCTTCAATTCTCTTGCAGAAGAAGCCTGAAATTTCTTTTGTTGTGTTGTCTCTGTGCATACTATGTGTGAACCCCGAAAGTCTGTCTTCTCGTTGAGAAGTGTTTCCAGCCTCCAGCCCCTCATGTCTCCTCTTGCTTTTTTTTTTTTAATTGGGCTGAGGTCTGTCTTAAGTTTCTCCCACTTGTGATTGGTAGAACTTCAGTGGTCTTTGCTTAGTAAAATATTTTTGCACACCGCACATGTCCTCCCGGCATCTAGTAACCTGGACAATGGAGTCGTGACAGAGAACCGAGTTACAAAATCTCAGTTTATGCAAGAAGGGTCATCCTTACAAAGGAGGTAACAGTGGCCTCTCCACTCAAAAGCATTTTCTCAACATTTTCAAATGGGCCAGGCGCAGTGGCTCACGCTTATAATCCAGCATCCTAGGAGGCCGAGGCAGGTAGATTACCTGAACTCAGGAGTGTGACACCAGCCTGAGCAAGAGTGAGACTCCATCTCTACTAAAAATATAAAAACTGAAGCAAGAGGATCTCTTGAGCCTATGAGTTTGAGGTTGCTGTAAGCTATGACACCACAGCACTGTATCCAGGGTAACAGAGTGAGGCTGTCTCAAAAAAAAAAAAAATCTTTTTTTCAAACTTATAGAAGAGTCAAAGACCACCCATGGAGTTAGCCCCTAGACTCGGTAATGGTTAATATTTTCCTTTATAGTCCTGTATGTGTGTGAGAGATTTTGGAGTATTACGCTGTATTTCAGAACAGTTTGAAGGCGAGTTGTAGATAACAGGACACTTCTCCTCCTGAAGGTCCGGAAAACCAGCATTGCCCTGGTTTGTTTTAGTTTTTATTTCTGTTTTTCTCTCTGAGCTAGAAGTAGGGGTGACAACTGTCCTGGTGTGTCTGGGTATGTTCCAATTTTCGCACTGAAAGTCTGGGAAACTTCCCCCTCAGCTCTGTCCTGGGCAAAGCCAGGATGGTCCATCAACCCAGCCAGGGGCCAACCAAGTCTCACGCATCATATCTATTTAGTATTTAGTCTCCCATCATAACATATGCAACCAGCTTTCCCCCAGAAAGCTGACGTTTCTTTCTTTTTTATTTTTTTATTTTTTTACTACGTCACCCTTGGTAGAGTGCCGCCATGGCATCACAGCTCACAGCAACTTCAAACTCCCAGGCTTAAGCAATTCTCTTGCCTCAGCCTCCCAAGCAGCTGAGACTACAGACGCCCACCACAACGCCCGGCTATTTTTTTTTTAGAGATAAGGTCTCTCTCTGGTTCAGGCTGGTCTCGAACCTGTGAGCTCAGGCAGTCCACCCACCTCGGCCTCTCAAGTGCAGGTTTCTAAACTTTACATTTAAAGACGTCTCCTGGCCAGCACACAGGGTGACATGTGTTGTGGGTGGTGATAGTGTCCGCAGAAAACCAACATGCTTGTTAATAGACCTAGCAATTATAAATTTAAACCTCTGCACGGTGGGGGGTGGGGCACACTTCACGGCTACCACGGTGGCCAAGTTCCCTTTTTGTTTTGCTTTGTTGTCCAATGGCCTGATTGGTGGTTGTGCTTCAGATGTGTTCACAGTAGAGCTGAGCATAGGCAACAGGTGAAGCCTCTGAAGTTGAGCTGTCTGAGCTCCTGCTGACCTTCCCATCAGACTAAGCCAAGGTGAATGTCAGGGGTCTCTCCAATGCCACACCATGGTCAGCTCGTCCCTGATGGTTCTGTCTGCTGAGCCCTACACAGGAAACATCGTGGGGAGCAGATGAGACCCAGGGTTCAAGGCTCAACTCTGCGTATCATCAAACAACATAACCTTGGTCAAGGCGTCTCTCTTCTTTAGGCCTCAGTGTCTTCATTGCTGATGCCATGACCTCAAAGACCACAAAGGAAGGCTGCTTTCTTCTTGGTTGGCCCCACTTCAGGCCCTACCGGGAATGAACATTGGAGGCCCCACTCCCTCCCGTAGGTTAGAATTAGAATTTGTGTGCTTGTCTTCAGAGGGCCGCCTCTTCCACACAAACCTGACAAATCCCAAATCCAAGGAGGGTCAGAACACAGTCAGTGACCAGGCCTTGAGGGTTGGCCATGCTCTGGTCCTAGAAAAGCACAAAGGAGACACATGGCCTTGCCCCTCAAGAACAGTCCCTCCCTCCTATGAATTGCAAAGAACCCACTTCCCTCCACCCAGTGTTCCTATAAAACAGAGGGACACAGGGGAAGCGCGGCAGAGCTACCAGTTGGAAATTAACTGTGGGCTCTGGGCTCCAGACCTCGCTGCCTCCTCAGTATCTCCAACTGGACGCCCAAGAGGCATCTCCACCTCAGATGTCCTCAGCACACTTTTACTTCCCCATTCCTCCCCACCGTCCCTGAAGCACTGTCCCAGGGAGCACTGTCTATCCCATTCCTCCAGACAAGCACCCAGGCGTCATTCTTAACTCTTCTATTTCAGCCGCATCCTAACTCCAATCCTTGAGCTCTGCCTTCAAGTTACAGCAGAGGGTGTTTTCTTTGCATCCACTCACCTGCTGCCCCTCTCATTAAAACCACCACTGACTCTTGCCCAAACTGTCGCCACGGTGTTCTGTATTTCCAGTTTCTACTCCTGCGGTCCTTCTGTCTAATCACCACCCAGCAAGCCCTGGGCGATCTTTTAACAACAACAATCTAACCAGGTCTCTCCCTTATTTGAAATCCACGGATCTCACCCCACATTGACAACACATTGTAAATACCTGCCCTGGCCACCATCCTCTTGCCCCATTTACCTCCCCCACCTCACCCACCCCACCCTACGTTCCCCTCACTGCTCACACCTGCATGGCAGACCCTCACTCCTGAGCTGCACTCATTTTAATGTCACCTTCACTTCATTCCTGCCACCCTACACCCACCATCGCCGCCCACTGGACGTCTCTCCATCTTCCCTGCTCACACCATATCATGGTCTCAGGCACTCACTTAGGGTCCACACCACAAGCCCCATGTCAGCAGGCATGATGTAGTCTGGATATTTTAACACTTCCAAATCTCATGTTGAGAGCTGATCCCCGGTATTGGAGGTGGGGCCTAGTGGAGGTGTGTGTCATGGGGGTGGATCCCTCAAGAATGGCCAGGTGCCCTCCCCACGCTAACGAAGGAGTTCTCCGGAGACCTGGAACCCCGTCCTCTCTTCTCTCGCTCCCTCTCTCGCCCGTGGCAAGCCTGCTCTCTCTTCACCTTCTGTCATGAGTGGAGGCTTCCTGAAAGTTCTCATCAGAACCAGATGCCAGCAAGCAGCACACTTCTCGTACACCCTGCAGAACCATGAGCCAAACACACCTCTTTTCTTCCTAAATTACCCAGCCTCAGGTGTTCTGTCATAGCAACGCAAAGCAGACCAACGCGAGGCACTTGGTCTGTTTTGTTTGCAAAACAATCCCGAGTGTCCAGAATGCTCCTGTCTTGTCTCAAGTTGGCACTCAATAAATAATTTACGGAATTCATTGACTAATAGAACATCATTATGCCAATTCAGGCAAACAGGAATGAAGGAGATAAGCAAAAACACCTCCTGCCCTTGGCCTTTTTTGTAGCAGCTTTTCATTCGCTTAAAAATAAGATGTAACTGTTATGAAGACTTCCCAAACTAGGCCACGGTGCCTAGTAAAATGGCACCCGGTTCCTTTCCTTTCTGGCCTTTCACGATCTGTAATTATCTTGTTCCATCGTGTGGCATTTCCCCTTTTTGTCCATCTTCTCCATTGGGATGTAAGCTCGTGAGGGCAGGAACTTTTTCATACCTGCTCAGTGGTGTGTCCTCAGGGCCACGCCGATGGCCCAGTGCGTAGTGGGTGCCCAAGACACAAACACGTTCGTGGAAGGAATAATTAAACTAGAAACTCATCAGAACTGGAAATCCCACTGAAGACATCACGAGCCCTCCAAGGGCAACAACTTCAGGGTTTCCTCTTCTTTGACACTCACTAAAAGCCTAACACCGTTCTTTGCACTTAGTAGGAATTCCGTAAACTTATGTCTTGAGTCGAATTTTACTGAACAGGCCAAGTTTCAGAGACTCCCTGTCCTAATTAGAAAAACTCTCCTGGAGAGAATAAAGGCTCTGGAGGAGGAGTCTGTCAGGAGACAGGTTCCCAGCCTGGCAGGAGGCAGACAAAGGGCCCATGGGCTCATTTGCATTTTATTTGCATAAATATGCAAGCCCAGTGCCTGAGCTGGAGTCTCCAAGGATGTCAAATGGCAACTGGCTGTGTTTTCAAGTAGGATACTCAGGATCTCACAAACAGAAGTTCCCACCCAGAAGAAAGTTCTTCTTCTGTCCTGATTATGGTGAGACACATTGACCTTAGCTCAGCCAGTGTCCCTCAACCAGACTCTCTCTGTCTCCCCCCACCGCCAGCCCCTTCCCCAGGCTCACCCCTTGAAGGGAGCTTAGCCAGCCTGTCTAAGGTAGTATACAACAGACGGCCCCTGTTGACAGAGCTTAAAACAAACCTCCCTGTTCACACACAGCCCTTGGTCCATAGGGACAGCCAAGTTGGGAGACTGATTCTCTCCTGGCTGAAGCCACCAGTACAGAAAAGTTTCAGAAATATAGAACAGCACTTCAAAAACCAACCAAAACAGCTCATCTTTTCTAAGGCCAACCCTGAGTGCAGGGCAGGCTTGGAGAGGCCCTGGGATTCTTCCCCCTGGCTAATCCAGTTGCCCTGATTTGCACGGATTTGCATAAGTAGCACTGTTGTATTCAAGCAGCCCTCACTTCAAGGGCCAAGATTAAGGTTGAGGATTTGTCCCACTCACGGTAGTTTTGTTCACCCTCCACTGTTTAGAAGCTTGAGACACCTAAAATAGCTCTTTATATACTGGCCGGGGTGAAAAGGACATGAGTGATGGTGGCAAACCGGACGGGGCTGCCGGAGGTAGGTTCAGGGCTCGGTCCTCTCTCCCAAGAGCAGAGATTGGACAATAGGAATTGCAGGGTCACTCCCAGTTCTGAAGTCCTATAAATCTCAGCAGGGCGTCAGCCCCTGGGATGGTACTGGAGGCAAGAGGTACTGTGGCCAGGTTCAGTTTGTGCTAATATTTGCTGAAGGCTTTTCTGTGACAGCGACTGTCACATGGGAAGAAGGAAGAGAGAGACCAGATTGGATAAGGGAGGGATGGGCAGAAGGAATGGGGATTCTTCCATCAGCACCACCGCCATATTGCTGCTGGACACTCAGCTGGGAGAGGCCCTTTAAAAGGCCTACACTCACAAGCCTCTCTCAACCTGCAGCCCAGTCAAACCTCCTCCCTGAAAATGAAACAAAACATACCCTCCCTTGTTGGCACCGGTCAATAGTCACTGTACAGCTCCTGATTGTCAGGCTAAACCCCCAGCACTGCCAGTTGGGCCTTTCCACATGCTGTTGAGGCTCCCAGTGATGGGCTTTGAAACATCCCCTGGGTGGTTTGGGACCTAGAGGATGCTGCCTTGGCCCAAGCACTCTTGAGTCCACACACTCAGATGCCCTAACTTAGTTTCTGTGATGTGCCCAACAGGACTGTGGAGCATACAGGGCCACCCCAGATAAAATGAACAATAGGTAACAACCTCCCAAGAGAAGAGCAGGAAAACCCACAGGATGCTCATGGAGGGGAGGGGGGAGTCAACATCCAAGGTGTCTAATTCATTCTCCCCAATTTTCTCAATTTATGCAAAGAGTACACGCTGCCACTTAACTACAGGCCCAACCTCACACCTGGTACACCAAGCTTCTTGGAAAACGCTGTCCTGAGATGAGACAGGAGACGGGGAAGGAAAAGATGGAGCCCTGAGATCTTCCTGGCTTGGCTTCCTCTAAGTACCACCCACTGGATCATTATGAAATCATCTAGGTCATCTCTACCTGTGCACCATGGTAAACAGGAAAGAAACTGGACAAAAGTGAAACGGATAAGCAAAACCAGAATATTGCTATCCAGCCAGGTGTAGTGGCCTAAGCCACTTGGGAGGCTGACACTAGTAGATTACTTGAGGCCAAGAGTTTGAGCCATCTCAAACTGGACAACACAGCAAGACCCCACTTTACAAAAAATAAAATAATTAGTCATGCATGGTAGCTCAAATAGGCCCAGCTATTCAGGAGGCAAAGGCAGGAGGATCTCTTGAGCCCAGGAGTTTAAAGCTGCACAGAGATACTCTATTTATTCTAAATCTGGTTCCCCCAAATATTTTATCATTGATTTGATTCTCTCCTTTTTTTTTTCTTTTCTTTTTTCCTTGGAGGTTGTGGGAGGGAAGGATGTGGGGATTCCTGGAGTCTTCCTATCATGTGCAGTGTCAGTGATAACTGGTGGGTTATGGGCCAGGCCCATGGGAGGAAAGGATTCAGTGCCTCATTACTTACCAAGTAAGGAAGCTCTCTGGGATTCAATAACTCTGAAGAGAATTTGCTCTTAAGAAGGGTTTTGGCTTTCTAGACCCTTAAGATACTGAAGAAACAAATTTGCATTTTAACACATTAACTGCCACGTGAAATATATTTAGCTTACACTAGTTTTGAGCCTGGGGTCTCATGAAGCATATATAACTCACACATCTTTTGACCTGTCTTGATCTAATAAAACACCATGGCCCCAAGGGGGAAAATTTTTTTTTCTAGTGTGGCAGTCAATGTGTTAAAAATGTGGGACAGAAAGTCCCGTTTCAATTTTTGATTCTGACTCCCGTGAGGTTTGGGTGCCCGTGGATTTCTTAGTCTAACTATAAACAGTTTTTAATAACTTTAATTATCCTGCTTTACTTTTCTAATTTCTTTCATACACACACACGTACATATATATGTATATATATTTTTTTAATTAGCCTGGAAGCTTGAAAGATTCATTTTGGGAAAATGGCCTAATGCCCTTTAGCTAGTTTCTGGTTTACAGCCCAGGTTTCCCCCTGAATGCTTGGATTTCCACTGGGGGATGGAGCAACATACCTTCTGGGGCTCCCTTCTGCTCACACCTGAGACCCGAGTGCACCAGCTATGTGTTTACAGATAACTTGGGATGCTCTTCTTTCCCCCATGAAATGTTTCCAAACTCCAGGAACTAGGGATATGGGAGGGAAAAAAAAACATATTGTTGCAATCCCCTCTTCCCCCTTGGTCATTAATTGTATCCTGCTGGGAGCCCTCCCTGCACTCTGGGTGAGCATGTGTCAAACACATTTCCCTCTTCCCAGCACTTGCCAAGGGTGTGTTAGCCTCTTATTTTTGAAACCCCCTCTTGGAGACATGGAGAAAGGCAGAGGGAAGCAGGGAGGGGGAGGAGAGGTTTACAGCAGAGCGGCGGGCCCAGGCCAAGCTCTGGGCCAGAGCTACTCTAAGTCTGAATTTCCTCCCTGGTCAAAGGGTGGGGGCAGTCAGTGTTTCTGCAGGGAGCAGCTGGTGGCGGGGCAGGCAGGAGGGACCCACTGCGGTGACCGGAAGTTAAGAGGATGCAGACTCAGCCGGGGTTCTCCTTAAATGACAGAGCTGCTGATTTTTCCTCCACCTCTCTCTTCGCTGGCTCTGAGGCCCCCAGACAACCGGAGCAGTCACACACCACTTCCCTCCCAGCTGTTTTAAATTCTTCGGAGAGGAGAATAAGTACAAAAATCCTTCCTGAGTATTTATTTCCCCCAGAGGGTAAAAAGGTATAAGACCAAGGGACCTGAGTGTCAGAGGAAGGAGCAGCCACAATCTGGGGACCCTGGAAGCCCGACTGGGGATTCTCAGTGGACGTAACTCCCAGGGAAAATTCCTGCCTGTCAGAGTGGCTTGTGATGAGATCCAGTCGACCTCAGCCATTCTCCTCAAGGGGCCGAGGGCAGGAGCCCGTCTCTGCCTCCCTGCTCAGCCTTCTCCTCCCTTCCACCCTAGTAGTATAGAAAGAAATCAAATTATTCTTGCAGATCAAGGTTGGTTCTCAGAGACGCTGATGCAAAATGCTGAAGGGTCATCTAACTTTCCCCAGGATCGAGGGAGCTGTCAAGCTTCCATTAAGTTCCAGCCTCTCCCGAAACCTATACTTTCATTCATGGTATCTCCAGTACTCCATAGGCCTTGACCTTGACTGATCTTTGCCAGATGTTGTGACACTTGCCAGGAAGCAGTTATCACTGTCTGGTGCAACAAAATAAGACTGCTAAGAATCTAGGCTTGTAAGCAAACAGGTGTCAGCCCAAATTTTGTCTCTTCTTCTTAGCAACATGACCTACCTCATCTATGCATCTGAACTTGAGGGCAGTCATCTCTAAATTTATTTTTAAAGGTTGAATGTGATTGTGTATACAGCATGCTGAGTGGCATGTGGTGCTCAGAAATATGACATGTTTTATTGTTATAAAGTTAAACATGATGAGTGACATCTGGAAACCCCTGTTGGATTGCCATATTGATAGATCCCGGCGATGCTGTCCCCATCCCCTTATTCCCCCAGTTCAAGGTCATCTCCTCTTCTGGCTGAGAACACAGTAACACATCCGCCCATTAGCCACCGCTCTTCACCATGCCATGAAAATCCAACTTCAAGGCAGACAGACAAAATAAGTCCAAGTCTGACGGACCCTCCTCGGACCCTCGCTTGACTCCCAAGAGGGGCACTGCCCCTTTCTGCACTAACAGGCACAGAGGCGCCTCCCACCACACTCAGCCCCAGCAGCATCTTGAACCCAAGTCACAGCTGGCTCCTTGAGGCAGCCTGAAGCTTGACACCACCTGTAAAGAAAACTTTTCTCTCTGTTGAAAATACACAGGGCCCCCTCTGCCTTAGTCCCTGCCACTCCCCCGACATTGTCCTACTACTGTTTCCGTGTAGCGCATCTGGCCAAAGCAAACAGCTCTCTGGAGCCAGCTCTCCAGCAAGCAGCTGCAACACAGAGCTGGCAGCCAGTTCCAGGAAGCCCGGCCTTCCCCCGCCTGCTCACCCCGTGAGCTCTCCTGGAAGACACTAGAAATGAAGCCTGACCTTTTAATTAGTGCTCTCACGGGGCCTGACCCCATTCTCGGGAGGAACTGGACCTCCCCCCTCCACTCCCCTGCCAGGGTCTGCATCCATCTTCTATGTTTTGGGTGTCTGGGTACTAGGATTCACTTCTCTCCTCTTTGAGCAAAAGGAATCGAGCATGTGAGAGGCCAAAGGGGCAGCTATGAAAGTTTATTAATATCCTATGCTAATATCCTCCCTGTCTGAATTTGGGGTTCAGGGAGAGATGGGGATCTCAGATCTGGAAGTCATGAGAAGAGGGAAAAGGAGAACAAAGAGGGGAACAGAAAGAAGAAAGGAGGAATGGGGGATGCAAGGAAGGGGTATAACATCCTTTATCTAAGTGTTTTACACACGTTTCCTCCTGCAAGCTCTAAAAGGCTATAGGTTTTGATTATTCTCATTTTATACATAAGATACTGAGGCCCCAAGGAGAAGTAACTTCCCCAAGGTCACCCAGTTGGTAAATGGCAGAGCAAAGACAAGAACCTGGGGCTTCTGGCACCAAGAACAGAAACTTTCCACCGGGTTGATGCTACTGTCCATCAGCTTTGGGACTCTTACTATTTTGGTCCCATCAACTGGAAGAATGCTTCGGTAGACTCGGTGGCCCCTCTCTGGTGCAATAATCTGGCACGCATTGTTCTGGCTAAGGTTCTGGCTAACACCTGACTTTAGAGCTCCTAAGAGCTACTTGGAGGTGGTAATGGTGGTAGTGAGGGTGCAGGTGGGGGTGAAAGTAGCAGTGACAGTAGTACTGGTGGTAGTTTTAGTAATGGTGGTGGTGATGGTGGTAGTGATCATGGTGGTGATAGTAGCAGTGGTGATGGTGGAGATCATGGAGGTGGTAGTGGAGATGATGGTGGTGATTGTATTGAAGACAGTGATAGTATGGTGGTGGTGATGATGGTAGTGATTGTGCTGGGTGATAGTAGTGGTGGTGGTGATGGTGGAGATGGTAGTGGAGATGATGGTGGTGATGGAATTGAAGAGGTGATGGTGGTAGTGATGGTGGAGATCGTGGATGGTAGTGGGGATGATGGTGGTGATGGAATTGAAGAGGTGATGGTGGTAGTGATGGTGGAGATCGTGGATGGTAGTGGGGATGATGGTGGTGATTGTAGAAGACAGGGATGGTAATGGTGGTGGTGATGGTGATAGTAGTAGTGGTGGAGATGGTGGTGGTAATTGTGGTGGCATTAGTGGGGAGAGTGATGTTGATGGTGGTGTTGATGGTCTGATGATAATGGTGGTGGTGATAGTAGTGGTTGTGACGGTGGAGATCATGGAGATGTAGTGGAGATGATGGTGGTAATGAAATTGAAGACGTGATGGTGGTGATGATGGCGGTAGTGATGGTGGAGATCATGGATCATGGATGGTAGTGGGGATGATGGTAGTGATTGTATTGAAGACAGTGATGGTGATAGTAGTAGTGGTGATGGTGACGGTGGTGGTGGTTGGGAGGATGGTAATGGTAGTCACGGTGGTGGTGGTAGTGATGGTGGTGGTGGTGGTAATTGTGGTGGCATTAGTGATGAGGGTGATGGTGGTGATGTTGATGGTGGTTAAGGTGACCGTAGTGATGTTGATGGTAGTGATGGTGGTAGTGGTGACGGTGATTGTGGTGGTAATGGCGAGTGAAGGTGGTAGTGGTAATGGGGGTGATAAAGGTGATGATTGCATCAGTAACGGTGATAAGCTCCTGGTACTAATAGCAGTGGTAGAAGTAACATAAAATGTAGATGAACCAGCCAATTTTTTCTGTCTCTAACATCTTCCCTTGCATTACATTCCCCATCTTTATCTGATTTTGTAAAAAAGGTCTAGACTCCAAATCTTGATTTGTTGGTTGCATCTGTAAAATGATATAATAGCCTTATATTTATTTATTTTCCAAAGAGCATAAGGGAAACAGCTTCCCTTATCCAAACACAACACAAAGTCACCACGGCTTTAAAACTGAGAGCTGATTCTCCAGGTGGAGAGATGACGGTGACCAGGCAGCATCAATGTCTCTGCTGAGTTTCATCTTTCCCTCTGACTCTCCCATCCATAGCCATAGGGTGAATCACTGTCACTCAGAGTTCTGGCCTAAATGTGGCCAGCTATCTTCCCCTTGGTTTCCCTTACCCATGTGAGGAAATTGAAATAAGAGATAGGACAGACAGGGTGGGGAGAGGAAGAGACAGACAGAGACCAAAAGGAAAACAAAGAAATCGGGCCGTTTAGACAGCACCAGATTATAAAGCCTGCTCTTCTGAACCTTCACCTCTAACTCCCTTCCAGGGCCACCACCCGTATCCCAATTCACATGGTGTCTGATAGTCTCAGGAAAATGTGCTGAGACACTGTAGGAGAACCCACGATCCTTGGGGTTCCCGACTTGTCTCCCTGTGAAAGAAATCACAGCAGTTCCCCTTACACATTCCTCTAGTCACTGGGTGCCCCCAGAGCCCAAGGGAAGGTCACCCATCTCACCAGCCCCCTCAGGGTGGTCCCAACACAGCCACAGCTCCACTTGCCCAGATGTCCAGCTCAGTATGGCCACCACCACAACCAATGAGCGCACCCTTCAGGGGACAGACCTGGCTCCAATCACTGGCCCAAGAGCATCCCAGTCTCCTAAGTGCATAGTCACAATGAAATGATTGACACCCATGAAACAAGGAAGCAGCCATGTCACGCATGGCCCTTGGCAGGAGCAGGGTTGAAGAGCTTGTAAGAACCATCTTCAGCCATCTCCCTTGATCCTTGGTAAAGTCTGTATTGAAAAAATTCTAAAGCACAGCAAACTTAATGCTCAAAGGAGAATAATTTAAACTTCTCCAAGACTGCCAACTGGGTTACTTTGGTGACAGGTGAATTCTCTTTTAAAGCGTACAGTACAAGATCAGCAGGAGCACTGCGCCGTGCAAGTTTCTTTGGGTTGGTGACGCGCTCCTGGGCAGCCTTTGGGAAATCTTGGTGCTGACTGCAAGTGGCCAGTCCTCACTCTGATGCTGCCAGCAGACAAGGGGTCTCCCAGCCTGGGGGTGCTGGCCTGAGGGTGTTGCAAGACCCCCCAACCTCCTTGACTTTCCAGGACTGAACCTCTTGTAGTCCTCACCCGATTGTTTCTCCCTTTGGTGAGTTCCCAGCTCCGCAGTGATAAGGGATATAAGGAGGAAAAGCTGGAAAACCAGCTTGGGAAGAATAGTTGCCACGTTTTCTTTTTCCTTTGCCGTTCAAGTAACAAGTTCTGCCTGGTCAGTAAAGGCAGCAGATTTTATTTATTTTGCCTACTACCCTTTTCCCATCCCGGCGACAGGGTGGGGTGGGGTGATATTTTCTTTCAAGGCTGTGCTAAAAATTCCAGCCCCCCTCCTGATTCTAACTTCAGGATCCCCATTGCAGGCGGCCAGTACCTCCCTGTCACTCACGGAAGGGCTCCTGAGACCAGCCTCTCCCCCATGCAATTTGGGGCGGCCTTGAGGCATTCAGAGACATGGGAGGTACAAGACGTCCTCTCTCCCTCCCTCTCCTATCTCTCAAATGTGTTGCTCGGGGACTGCGGTTGTTTCTTTTTAGCAAAAGGTCTCTGACAAAACTCCCGATTCTCCCCAGTGTTATCTCACTCCCTGCCGCAAAATGAGCCCTAATCTTTCTGCAGGAGTAAAACTGTTTCCACCTCTCCTCCCACTACCCCTCAGCTACTGGGCATTCTCAATCTTTCTGGACAGTGGGGGGCGAGGTTTCGGTGGAGGAAGAAGATGAAGCCTGGGAAATCAGCAGGCTGGTGCCTCAAGGGTTAAGTTAGCCGGGATTTAGGAGAAGCGCATCCCAGATGGAGAATACTAAACGCTCCCTTCATCAGCTCAGCTTGTTTGGTTATCTTGGAGCGCATACTGGGGCTAACTCATGCTGGCCCGTCCTTCCGGATGTGGCCTTGCTCAAAACCGAGCCTTATCCAGGAGTCTTGTTCCCCGGGGCTGCCTCCTCCCAGGCTGATAAGGAGTTTCATCATGGGTGATTCAGAGGCTGAGATGCCAGCTCTGGAGATACGAGCACGCCTCCAGCCCCAGCTGACCTCACTTTCTAGCTGTTGACAGGTTTGGCCAGACTGGCCAAGCGGCTTCCAACCAGGCCAAGACAAATGATCTGGGGCCGTCTCACCCCTCATGCCTCCAAGTCCTTCTCCGGATTGCAGTTCACCTCCAGGACCCCCTTCAGATCATCTCCAGAATGCCCTTTGGATCCTAGACAAGAGACCAGGTTACACAGACTGCTCCTATTGTCTGTGCCCCACCTCCTGGTGGTCTCCTTAGGGGCTGACATCCATCTCTGGTTCTTCCTTGCTTCTTCCCAGACTCTCTCCCTCCCACTCAAGCTGTGCAGGGTCCGAGTAGGTGGTTTTGAGTCCTGAGTCACTATAAAAAGCATGTAGTAGGCCCAAGGCTTTTGTGTGCAGAGAAGACTTCACACTACTCAAGACACACACACAGAGGGTAGCTGCTTACTCTCCAGCCAGGGCTACGATGGGAAATGGTGGTCTCCTTAGTATCCATATGGCCAGCAGCTCTGAGGGCCTCGAGCTCCTGGGACCACTCAAATCCCCAGAACTTGACTAGGGCAGTGGGAGGGGTTGGGGGAGACAGCAAAGCAGCTCCCAGAAAAGCTGGTTTGGAACACAGCATTCTATCCACGACTTCTAGAGTTAAGCATCGCTTTGGAAACCCTGGCAGGAACGGGAAGTGCTGGGGCATACGGGGAGGAATCCTACACCCCTTCCACCCGCACAGCTAATCTGTGGGGGCCAGGACTCCGACCAATGTGAAGCTTGGGCTGTATCCATTACTGGGCCCAAGGCTGACGCTGAAAAGTCGCCAGATCCTTGCGTGGTGATTGAGTCTATGGACTTAAACTCCAGGGCCTCAGTAATAATAATGAGTCACACACTCCCTGACCACTGCGCGATGCTTTGGGGTTCTCCAAATGCTCCTCACATACACTGTCTAGTGCTCACAGGGTGAACCAGGCACCATTACCCCTCCCTCTTTCATGGAGAAGGAAGCCCAGCTCACAAAGAAACAGAATGAAGAGGCAAAACTGGATCCTCTGACTCCAGATCCTTTGCTCTTCCCTTGCAAAAGGAATAATGTGTTTGGGAATGGATAATACTTTGCCGCAGCACAGGGATGTGAGGCCAGATGCCACGTGATGAGGTTAACAAAGACAAGGAGATGAAAGAGGGGAGGACGTTTTTTGTTTAAGAATGCTCTTTAAACTGCTGCCTCAGCGCATTGTAAATTGACGTACTCATTGGTTTATGTCATTAGTCCACATCTATGGCATAAATGTTTTAAACACTGATGAGAAAAAGAAAACAAAAATGAGGAATTAACTACAACTCCAGTCATTATGTATATGTATATTTACATATGTAAATATGCTGATATATACACATACGTATTAGGTATCTCCTCTAGAGTTGTTCTATGTATGTTATATACAATGTCATATATTAATATGGATCAATTATATATGAACATCTTACTCCATCAGTTCACTTTTTATGTCGAACGCAGAAACGTAATGGGAATAACTGTCCATGTAGGTAAGTAGGTGTAGATTATTTTTAAGGTTTGCCTCGCATTGATGTTATTGGACACTGATATTGTTCTCAGCTTCTTCCCTTGCAAATAATGCTGGAATAAAGCTTCTTCTGCACGTTTCTTTGTGCCGCTGTTTAATTCCTCAAGATAAATTCCTGGAATTGGAATAATTTGATCAAGACACACCTTTAAGGGCAGAAGTACAGTGGCTCATACCAGTAATCCCAGCACTTTGGGAGGCCAGGGTGGGAGGATCACTTGAGGCCAGGAGTTCAAGGTCAGACTGAGCAACACAGCAAGACTTCATTTCTTCAAAAAAGAGAAAAAAAAATTAGCTGGATGCAGTAGCAAGTGCCCGTAGCCCAGCTACTTGGGAGGCTGAAGTGAGGAGATTGCTTGGAACCAGGAGTTTGAGGTTGCTGCGAGCTATGAGGACACCACTGCACTCCAGCTTGGGTGACGGAACTAGACCTTGCCTCAAAAACAAAACAAAAGCAAACAAACAAAAAAACCCTAAAGCACGCTTTCAAGGTTCTCATTATATTTTTCCAAATGATGTGCCTTCTATAGTTATAACAACAGTCTGTAGGAGTCAGAAGGCTTTGTCAAAGAACACAGTCTACTAGGAGAGACAGAGCCACGTCTGGAGGGATCCTCATGTGACTTTAAGCGAAGATTGGACTTTGATCCCTTCCAGGGATCACAGAGGTATTAAACTTTTTGAGCAGAACATGACTTGGCCAGAGGTAGCAGAGGCATCAGGAAGGACAAAATGGAAGGGGCAAATGGTGGAATGGCACAGAGGAGGATGGAGCAGAGCTGAGGGAGAGCTGAGGCAGAGGGGGCAGAGAGAGGAGAATGAGAAGAAAGAGGACAAAGAGGACGGTGAGGCCAGCAAGACTCCTATCACACGGGAGAGCCACTAAAGAGGATACAAAGATGTGGAGCCTGAGTGGCTGGAAGAACAGAGATGCTGGTGACACCACCCAGCATGGCAGGAGGGAAATTTTAAGAGGTCAAATGTGTTTTGGACAGCTTGGTTATTCACTTCTGCACAGAGCTGTCTCTCAGGGCTGGTTGCTCAGGAGAGGGATCTGGGTCTGAGGTTAGAGGTTCCACTTTAGAATCTGCTGCAGAAGTGGGTCCCATCCCAGGGAGCGAAGGGCCAAAAGCAGCCTTCAGAGAGTGGGAGGAGATAAAGGAGCCAAGAGGAGGTGTGGGAAAATAAAAACACCGGCACGAGGAGGGGAGCAAACACGGAGCATTCCCTGTGATGGGAGCTGAAGAAGCAATGAGGTTCTGGAGGAGGAATGATGATGTGCTGTGAATAAGGAATGCAGGGAACCCAACAGTGAAGATGAGGGAATGGAACTACTAAACCAGACTGCACTGGTGAGCTCCTCACAGAATGAGAGCCTGGTCATCACCTAACTCGCCACGAGTCTGGGGTCCTGGGAAGAACTTGTTCTGAGCCTCTGGTGAAGACAAAAATAAAAGCAGAGCAAAAGTAAGAGCTCACTGGGACCAAAACAGTGGCCTTCGCAGGCCCAGCCTACACGGAATGTCTCCACCACACTCCTGGCTTGAACTGGGTTAAGCCTGATTTGGGCGTTGTCGGAGGCTGGGGTAGGGCAGTCTTTTATGTGTGATGGAAATGAATGCACAGCATACAGATAGGCCGCAAAACAAAACAAGGTGCACAACCTACACAGTGTTTAAGGGGGTGGTACGTGGTAATCCAAGTTTTGTTTTCTTTTAAGTAAAATTCCAAGAATAAGAAAGATCGCATCTTAATCTACGTTATGCTGAGGTTATATCTGAAATTCCGGCCTCTTAACTCAACGACAAAGTTCTCTGGGCTAATACAAAAGCCACCCTCCCTCTGAAAATGTAAAATCTGAGTTATAGGGCAATTACTCTCCCAGGAGAGGTGGGCATTCTATTACAATCTCCATGCCTTGCCGCTCTGGAAGGCAGTTGCATGGGTGACATGTCCCCACCCCCTGTCTCAGGGGCGGGGGCAGCCCTTCAACTGAATGACTGTGCTCTACTTTGCCTCCTCCAGGACACAATTGAGAGCACACACCAGGCGGAACAAAACAGTGGCAATTGATGACAAATGGACTGAAATGCCCCCACGTCCCCCTCTCCACCCTCTGTTACCATGGAGACACCAACCAGCTGAAGCCAGGAGATCAGGAAATGTCCATAAAGGACGGTCTGGTGGACACAGGTGCTTGGGAATCAATGTGCCAACAAGATTCTTCAATCTGTGGGGTGTCAGAAGGGTAAAGGATGTGAGATGTGGAATGAAGGAGTAAGCTGCAAACAGATGAGTTGTGTCCTAGGGACTAGAAGCTTCCTTTCTCTCCACTGGGAGTTGCATCATTCTGGTACATATTGATACAAAGCTCTCTCTTTTCAGTTTCCATTCCTAATTTTCTCATCTACTTCACCTACACACCTGGATGCCTCTGAAGATGGGCAGCAGAATACATGCCCAAGAAGCCATGAAACCAGGCAGGATGTCGGAGAGACGTGGTCACCAGCACCCTTCCTTTCAGACATTTTGGAAAACAGATGAAACCCAGGTACCATCAAAGAATTGGTTTTTTTACACTCTTTCCTTTTGGAACAAGCAGTGAATATATCTTCCAAATTTACAAGCAGAAAGGCATCTCTTTAAAAGGGGAAAGACACAAGAATTGGAGAGAGAAAGAAGGGTAGACTTAACCGATATTGTGGTTTATTCTTCATTATTAGTTTTCTGGGCAACAGGAAGCCAATAGTCAAATATTAACTGGAGTTGTACCACAGACCAACAGGTCTAGTGGACATAATTTCCCCCAAACAACTGTCATCAAACATACACAAGGGAGGAAGGAAGGAAAGAAACCGCTCAGTCACGCCTACTTCTTTTTAATGCAAATAGCATGTTCCTACTTAGGTGCCTAGAAACACAGTCATTTGAATTGTTAGAATTCTAGGTACCCACTATGATTTTTACAACAAGCTACTCTCTACAATCACCCTGCAAAAGCTGCAGGACAGATTCCACCTGCTACTCAAAGCTTCCAGGTTATTGTTTTGCTCCTTCAGCACCCAGAAAGGTTGAGACCAGAATTTCTGCAATCAATTGTCAAGTACCCAGCAGGGCTCCTTGCTTATAAAAAGGACTCAGCACATGCTGGTTAACTGAATGAATACTGAAAATTTTTAAAACCTTACTGTAGCAGAGATTATAACGGAATCTTTCTATCTTTCTTCTGTTGTGTTAACAGTCATGAGATTAAATGGAGATTGATTCCACCCAGCTGCAAAGTTGGACCAATCAGAGATCAGAGTCTTGTCCTCCTACCATCATGATTGGTTTGGGTAAATAAAGTCTGTGTCAATCAACGCAAGGCATTTCTTTATCTGGCTCCTGAGGGAAAGTTTGGGAGGGTTTCTGAGAAAGGAAGTCTCTGGCTTTTAAAGAGAGAGCTACCCAAAGCAACCTTCTCACTCTTGGACTGTGAGGCTGGAAATAACTAACCTAGAATATCAGTCATGTTGCCACCCTAAGGAAAACTGTCCTGAAGATAAAGGTGGCACCAAAGAGAGCAGAATAAAAAACACGTTGGGAAGCCAGGTTCTTGATGACTTAGTTGACCTGTCGAAACAAACCAACCCTGAATTCCACATTCTCCAGGATCCCTCCAATAGAGTTAACCAACAAATCCCCTGTTGTATAAAAGCCAATTTGAGGTAAGCTGTCTTTCTATTTACTTGTTTTTTTAATAGAGTCTTACTAAATTATTTTTTTAGCCATATAAAAATCCCTACCAATATATTTACCAGAACTGTCAACCATTTGACAATTTTGCTCTTAATGATAAACAAAAGTAAGTTTTGCTGTCCTGGAGACTGAGGTGACAAATGAAATTTTCTCATTCAAGAGTTATCAGCTGAGGAATCCACCAAACTGTCCCACCCGGCTTATGAAGTGCAAGGCATTGAAACATATTCAACCCTTAACAGTTCTGTTGAAATGTGCAGGGGAAAGTCAGAGAAGATGGCAATGGAATGTATGCGCTCTAGAAAACAGATGCATCTTTATATGTGGCTGAAGCTGATATTATCATAATTTGCATTCTCTGAGCATAAAATTTGGACCACTGTGAAAAAACAGTTATTGAGAGTGCTCAAGAGATCTATCCAGAAAATGGCAAGAAATTTAAATTTGAAATGAATAATATATAGCATAAAACAATCCTGAGTTTTTGCGCAGGAAAACTTTTAGGCATTCTGTTGAAATTAAACTATTTGCCATTTAGCTAAAAAGAAAGCGTTAATGTGGAAACAGTCTAAATGCCCACCAACCCATGGATTAATAAGCTGTGGTATACGTATACCATGGAATACTATTCAGCCATTAAAATGATGGAGACTTTACATCCTTTGTTAACCTGGATGGAAGTGGAACACATTATTCTTAGTAAAGCATCACAAGAATGGAGAAGCAAGAATCCTATGTATTCAATTCTGATATGATTAATGACCTAGTAAATGGTAGGGGTAGAGGAAGGGGGAAGTGGAGGGAGGGGGAGGGGGAAGGGAAGAGCAGAGAAGGGGAAGGAGGAAGGGGGTAGGGGGGTCAGAGTACGTGACACACCTTTTAGGGGCAGGACACAATTATAAGAGGGACCTTACCTAACAAACGCAATCAATGTAACCTGGTTCTTGTACCCTCAATGAATCTCCAACAACTAAAACAAAAGCATTAACTAGATGATCAGTCCATAAGAAGACCCCCTACTTACTTTGACCAGTTATACAAGCAAAAGTAATGACAAGTTAATGCAGGTGCTCTTTTTGGAGGTTTCATGAGTTACAAGTTGTATTCTGCCACTCCAGGGATTAATTTGTGCTTTGTTCTTTGGCCCTCTAAAAGTGCAGAGTCAAAAAAAAATAGGGGATGTTCAAATTGGTTGAATGAATGGATATGTGGATGGCTGGATGATGGATGAATGGGCAGATGACAGGCAGGGGCTTCACAGGACAGAACTCTAATCTATAGCATACCATCTATTACTATGCAACTTCCCCAAAACAGAAAGTTTCTAGTTTTAGTCCCAAACACGTCCTCTAATAGCACTCATCACTCATCTGAGCCCTGTGATCCTACTCGTCACAGACACCTCAGCAGATGTCATCATAGAAGACTACTTCTAATATCTTGGCCTCACATGTCCCAGGACATAACACGTACACCTTTTCTTAACATTTTTCCCTCTTCAAATAAGGACTGGTAAGTGCCTTAGACTCATTGAGTCCAAACCAAACCGTGTTCTCTTGCTGACTCTTCTAACTCTGCTAGTTGAACCACCGTATTCCTTTGCCGAGGCTCCATAAAAAAATCATAAGAAATCATAGTAGCTCCTCCAAAGGAAATCATAATAGGCTCCTCACTTTTCTGATGTGGTCTTCACATGCAACCTGTAAGCTCTCACAAGCCCACCTTCCTATGGTCTTTCACAATGATCCCATCTTTCCATGTCTACTCCTACCACCTACACTAGGTCCTCAGTAATTTCTCACTTAAACAGTATCAATTGCTTCTAAGTCAGTGTCCTCCTTAACTCCAATTTCCCCCCAGCATAAGAAAATAGGATAGTATTTATTCTGGATAGAGCTAGACTACATTCCTCCCATGACAGTCCCCATGGCAACCTGGAGCTGAAGCCTCCTCCTATAGCTGTGACTGGTGTCCTCTAAAAGAAGGCTATTGAGTATGTGCAGAAGCAGAGACTTTTGAGATGCCAAAGTGTGTCCCTTAGTCCTCATTACGATGTAATCAGAGCATCAAAGAAATAAGAAGCATTTCCTTTCTTCCAGCTCTAGACTTCATAGTATCAGCTCGATACACCCTATTTCTGACTGTGAGCTTTTCCTTTCAGCTTCTTCTTGTACCAGAAATCAGGTATGTGCCTGGGGCCACACTGGAAGGGCTACCATCTGTCAAGCTACTATCCCTTTCTCCCCAACATTATCCCAGGTACAAAACAACCCATTCAAACTTCTAATAGACAGATAGATGGGAAGATTCAAAGATTTTGATATACATATGGATATATCTGGAGATTTCACTAATCCACCATACTACCAAGCACAATCATCCCAGGAGAATAGCTATGGTCTGTGTCTATAAACTTGATTTCCACATGGAAACTTGGAGATCATCCTCAATATTTCACGTCTTTCTTTCAGTATCTAATTAACTGGTTCTGAGAACTCTACCTCCTAAATATCTCTCATATTTGTCACCTCTGGACATCCCTTTGCTCTCCACTCTACGTCATGCCCTCATCATTTAATGCTTGGAGTATTGCGGTGACCTACTGACTCTACTCTCTCCTATTCATTGGTTCTTAACATCACAGTTGAAAGATATAAACCATGGTCATCATGGTCATTTTATTCCTTAGTTTAAATTTTTCACTGGTTCCTTTTGGCCTAGAGATAAAATATAAACTCCCTTAAATGTCTGGCCCCCGCTCCTATAATAGTTTCCTCCACAACTGTCCAATGACCTTTTTGAGAATTGGCCAAATCCCCCATCCTCATTGACAGGAGATCAGAAATGACTACGTCAGAACACAGTCCTGCCACATGGCAAGAGTTACTCAGTCCCAAGTGGGCACTTGGCTATGGATTGATCAGTGAGTTTCCTCACTGGGAATTCTGTACGATGTTAAACTTGGGGTGTTTCCACCTGTGTTGTCCACCATGCCTTACAGAAACCTGCCATGGGATAGAATGATGGAGCCACAAACTCAGAGAACGGGGGGTGAGGGGGTCAGCGCCAGAGAGAGGGGCCTGATTACATCTCTGGTCTAATTATCTCCGAGGCGAGGCTCTATCCCTCCCCATCCAAGTGCATCACTGACCAACACATTCTTGGACTCCATAGGCTACTCCAACATTCTTCGTTTCAAGTTCTCCTCTTATATGTGCTCATTAGAATTGGCTTTCTGCATTCACAGCCCAGGATCTTAACTATGCACCCACTTCTGTCTTCTCAGCTCCCCAAGGCCAGGTCTATGTCTTAATCATCTTTCTTTTCTCAGTACCTATATTTATGGTGGGCACTCAAAGTCTGTTGATGGAATAATGGATTTGGTACCAAATATCACTTTCTAGCAATCTTCTTTGGGCTGGCTTTCCATCTCAGAACCAAAGAAAAACTGCACAATTTGATTTCAAGGATATTTATACCTGTCACCTCTTCTCTGCCTCTAGAGGGATCTTTAAGCGATGCCTACAACAGCCAATCACACACACATACGATCCTCCCAGCAATCCCATGGGGCTGTGCTGTCATCACAACCACCTCCCTTTTTACAAATGAATTTACAAATGAATATACCCAGGCCTGGACAGATGAAGTGACTGGCCCAAGTCAGTCAGATGGTGACACTGTGATTGCTGTGCAGGTCAGCCTGGCTGCACTCAGCACCCTTCCGCTGCTGCTCTGTGGCTTTCTCATCAGAAGCTCGGATTCCCTGCACGTCTTGGCTCTGCTCTGAGATGAGAAGAAACCCCAGAGTGCGAGCCTGTATTTAAGAGCCCTGTCCTTCTGCTTCTAGTCCCTTCTGACAGCTGGGGGAAGAAGTCCATCCAAGCACCTATATAGATGGTGAACAGTCTCCGTCTGTGCCAGCCTCAGACCAGACAGCCTTTACTGCCGGCAACATGGAACTGCACAGGGTGGAGCTCTCCTGCTTTGCAGGAATGTCTCCAGTGTGGGACACCATGTTCCCCTCCCCCACTCACATCTACCGCTCCCCTCCTCCTCCTCTGTCCCCAGGAAGGTGATTTTTGAGAGTTGTCATTTTGAGGTAGGCTCAGGCCAGCGAAGGGGACCTGAGGAGTGGGTAACAAAGAGTTAAGGCCGCAGCTGCCAGCGCACGCAGTGTAGAGTTATGCTCAAACTGTTCCCACTGGCGACCAAGTCAGCTGTCATCGGAGAACAAAGAATCCCCCAGAGCCGCTCAAGTTGTGTCACACACCCGGGAAGCCCCGAGAGCCCCCTGATTAGGATTTCTAAATCAGCCCCATCGAGGCCTGAAGAATAAAGCTGCGGAACAATGAACCCGCCACATTCACACAGTCAGCAGTGCGGCCCCGCTGCCCGCCTCCCCGCCACCGCCCCTCCCACGGGGCCTCACGGGCCACTTCACCCGCACCGAGAACCGAAAGCGCCCAGCCTGCTGGGGCAGCGTGCAGGGAGCTTCGGAGCGGCGTGGGGGAGTTCGAAGTTGGTGTCAGAGTACTGTGGGGGGTGAAGAAAGAGAGACCTGATACAAGGATGGGGGGCAGGGGCTGCAGGCACAAAAGAGGGAGAATTTGGCATTGGGGGTCAGATTGTACAGTTCTTGTTTCATTTCTGTGGTCTTAGAAAACCCAGTCCTGATCACCAGCCTCAGGCCTTGGAATTCCTCTCTCTGGGATAATAGTTGAGGCTATGGCGAGACCAAGAGTCCAGAGGTGTCAGCAAGATTATGGAGGCAGAAGGATTTCTTATTTTCCAAATCACACACACACAACCATTGCAATTCCGAGTGTTGTTGAAAGCGGGTGCGCATTTGTTCAAGGTAATTGTTTAAAAAATACCAAATTGTTACAACCTTGAATTTGCATGTAATTTTAATATACTGAGTTCCTCAAAACAAAGGCAGGTGGAATCCTTCAAATTGTGAAGACTTCTGCTTTTCATTCAAGCTTGAATACCTTTCCTGTTTTTCTACCAGCAGCCAAAGTCACAGCCTAGGACTGTGTCCCAGCTCCAGGTGTTCTGGAGTCCCTAACAGGGACACTTGAGCTCTTAGGGGAAACCTCTAGCTATGGCCAAGGAATTCCAGCTCCTCCCTTCCTGTGTGCTATCTCATCTGTGAGTGAATTCCGTTTATGATCCCCGCCTGCAGCCAGGGCTCCGTGACGCAGCGCAGGGAAGCATTTTCTGCACCGTGATCTGAATCATGCCTTTCACCTGCCGGAGTCACAGGGCCTCACCTGCACCTGTAGGTGGCAAATTAGTATTAATGATACCTGACAATAATGGCGCTTGTCTTACGTGTGAAGCCTGGCTTGCGATTTAACCTCATAAATTGAATCCTTACAACCCTATTTTATGGATGAGAAAAACGAGGTCAAAACTCCCCAAAGGCCACATAAGTAGTAAATGAAAAAATATGGGCAGAGCCGAGATTTGAACCCACTCTGTCTGCCCTTCCAAGCTCTTGATCACTGGTTTCCCCAGATCCTGTTTCCTGGATTGAACTTCTGATCTACATTACAATGTCTTCAGTTTGTAAAACTTGGCTTTTTCCTCTTCTCTTCACTCGGTGCTTGGGAAGGATGGAGCAAGATTGAACTACCATCAGCAGAGGATACCCTCACTGTGGTGGAGCGAAGGACTCAGGAGCCAGCCTGATCAGGTCCGAAGCTAAGGCCGCTGCCGGCAGGCTGGGCCCTACAGCCAGCCCCCTGTCCTCTCCAAGCCCCAGTTTCTACTACCAGTAACAGCAACCTTGCTGGCATATTGCGGGGATTTGAGGGGGAGCTGAGGGGAAATGCCCAGCACATGATATGCCCTCCAAACAACACTGATTTCTTACCTCTTCTGTCCGAGGGCATAAAGAAAGCTGTTATTATAATTCCTTCCTCAATCACTCTGCCCTGGGTTAAATAACCCTAACATAAAGCGGCAACAGTTCCATTTTCCTACTCTTTTTTAGACTTTTATTTCCACTTACCCTTCTTGAATCCAGGCAGGACTGACTTACAAGAATTGTTGACTAAAGATGAGCCTTCAGTGTTCTGGATATTAGGGTCAAGCTGTGTGCTGCTATCATAATCTGGAGCATAAATCTGTCCTTGATTTTTGCAGACATGAATCCAAGATTGTCAACATTTTTGATGGATCCAGGAAAGAGCAAGGGGTACTAAGAGAGGAGGGGACTTGTTCAATGCAGGAAAGTTTATCTGACAATGTGATCACAAAATGCAGTTGACCATGTTAACCTATCATGCCCTTCTCCTAAGTTCTTTTGAGATTCCTCAGAGAAAGGGGGCATCACAGGCAGGGTTGCCAGGCTGGAACTGCGGACCTCAGGGCCTGGAAAGAAGCCGCTAGGCACTGCTGATCTGGTATCCTTGACTTCTGATTAGGTGTCTGGGTTCAGGGGATGCTTCCTAAGTCTGAGTGAAGAATGAATGACACAGACACTCCAGACCAAGAGCTCTCTGCTCCCAATTCATACTAGCTCAAGGAGTATGACCAAATCCTTTTCCTCACATTTCATTTTAAAATGCCAGCGCAACTTGAAACTAATGAAACTTTCAAATGGATGTCGGTAGATGCAGACTTTCCAATTGATGCTGGTAGGTGATGGTTGATTCAAAGACATCAAAAAGCATTAACAAACCTGACGACTGGCAGGGGAACAGGGGTGTGGCACAATTGGCCAGATACTCAGGATATGCTGAAACCAGGAGACTAGGAATGTGTCAAGTCTGGAAAGAAGCATGAACAGCAGACCTGGGTAAGATTGGACCGTTGAAGAACCAGCAGTGATCACAAATGGAGTTTAAGAACTCATGGAACAAGACAACGTCACAGTGCAGCTGAAACAGCAGGCAGCTTAAAATGAGACAACTGAGAGTTTGTATTCCTATGTGGCCACTTACTGAATAGGAAACTTCAGGGGTTTTTTTAACCTGTAAAATGGGAAAATAAGGGCCTACATCTTCACGGGGCTGTTGTGACAATTAAATGAAATAAACACATATCTACGGAGACTGGCACAGGTGATACTTAATAAATGCCAACACTACGGGGTGGACAGAAGTCAGGACTAAGGAACAGATCAACGGCAGCAATGACCAGAGGGCTCTGCCAGAGTATTGGTGGGGTGGAGGAAGGAGGTGAGGTCTGCAGCGATGACCATAGTAGCAACTGTTCCAGGGGTAAGAAAGCAGGGCTGAAAATTGTTCTCAAGGGACCAACTGTAAGATCAAAGGCAATAAGGGGGAGAGAAGAAACATCTATTCACTCTTGGGAAACAGAACACGGGTAAATGCCCAGGAGGGGATAAGCATGGGGCTGCCCGAAGGTCACCACCGCCCTCGGGGTGGGACAGTGCAGGTGCAAATTGTGAAGTCCCCCACATTAGTCTCTGCTGCTGTTCTCTTCCCGGTCTGTGCTTGTTCTGACTCCTAATTTTACCCCTATTCCCCAAACCCCATTTCAGACTCTGTCCTTCTCCCTGACGCAGAACCTGCTTCCCAAACATTTATTCACTCACTCATCTTTGGCATGGCAAAGTTGACAAGTGACAATTTAAAACGTAAGTCCCCCTCCCACAGTGATTTACCTTTGAAGGTCAATTAAACAAGAATATCAGTTCCACAAATGGTTTCGGAGCTCTGTTTTATCATTGAGACAGGCACTGAGGAGGCAGAGTGGACAGCAATGCTTCCTTCCATCCTCAGAAACCCAGCACGTTTGTCACAGGGCTCTGGGGCAATTTAGCTGGCCTCCCTGGGTTCTGACACTTGACCATTTTGGAATCACCAGCTCTTTCTGAGTGTCAGAGTCCTAGACACCACCCCTCCAGGGCTTCTTCTGCACACACACCCCGCCAAGGGGGGGGGTCTGTGCTCCTTACTCCTGTGTTCTCATTACCCTGTGTGTGCTCATTACCCTGTGTGCCCATTACTCCTGTGTGTGCTCATTACCCTGTGTGTGCCCATTACCCTATGTGCCCATTACTCCTGTGTGTGCCCATTACCCTGTGTGCTCATTACCCCTGTGTACTCATTACCCTGTGTACTCATTACCCTGTGTACTCATTACCCTGTATGTGCCCATTACCCCTGTGTGTGCTCATTACCCTGTATGCGCCCATTACCCTGTGTGTGCCCATTACTCCTATGTTCTCGTTACCCTCTGTGTGCCCATTACCCCTGTGTACTCATTACCCTGTGTGCTCATTACCCTGTATGCCCATTACCCCTGTGTGCTCATTACCCTGTATGTGCTCATTACCCCTGTGTACTCATTACCCTGTGTGTTCATTACCCCTATGTATGCATTATGCTGTGTGTGCTCATTACCCCTGTGTACTCATTACCCTGTATGTGCTCATTACTCCTATGTACTCATTACCCTGTGTGCTCATTACCCTGTGTGCCCATTACCCCTGTGTACTCATTACCCTGTGTGCTCATTACCCTATGTGCCCATTACCCCTGTGTACTCATTACCCTGTGTGCCCATTACCCCTGTGTACTCATTACCCTGTGTGCCCATTACCCCTGTGTACTCATTACCCTGTGTACTCATTACCCCTGTGTAAGCGTTATGCTGTGTGTGCTCATTACCCCTGTGTACTCATTACCCTGTGTGTACCCATTACCCTGTGTGTACTCATTACCATGTGTACTCATTACCCTGTGTGTGCACATTACCCTGTGTGCTCATTACCCTGTGTGCCCATTACCCCTGTGTGTGCCCATTATCCCTGTGTGCTCATTACCCTGTGTACTCATTACCCTGTGTGGGCCCATTACCCCTGTGTACTCATTACCCTGTGTGCTCCTTACCCCTGTGTACTTATTACTCTGTGCTCATTACTCTATGGGTGTACTTATTACCCCTGAGTACTCATTACCCTGTATACCCATTATCCCGTGTGTGCCCATTACCTTGTGTTTGCCCATTACCCCTTTGTGCCTGTTGCCCCATATGTTCATTACTCTGAATTTACTCATTCCCCTATTTGTGCTAGTTACCCATGTGTACTTGTTACCCTGTGTGTGCTCATTACCCTATGTGCAATTATTACCCCTGTGTGTATTTGGAGGATGCTTGCTGTTTCTGGGTGGCCCAAAGGAAATATTTGCATTTAGATAAAAGTGTAAAATTGGTAAATGAATTGTTCAACATTAATATCAAAATTCATGAGGAGGATAAATATTAACAAAGGTATAACCTTTCTTTCTTCTTCCTAGGCCATGAGCAGAAGTGGAGGGTCCCAGCCTCACTGAAGGACTCACAAAACTCCCAGGTATGAAGGGACCTCAAGCTGCACCTGCCTGACATGGTAATTTCTAAACCATGCCAACTGGTGTCATGCGGCTTTGCCTGTACACTGTCACCGTTGTGCAGAGATTACAAACCCAGAGGTGTTAAGGCCCAGTGGAGGCAAACATCAGGGCATTAAACTTTTTCTTTTGTCCTGTGTTTATATGCCACTGTCTACTAAATGTCTAAAGATATATATATCTTTTACAGGGAATCTTTTCTTTTGGATAAAATGCAAAAGAAGCACCATGCAGCAGGATAAGGCTTATTTCCCAAGTAGTTCTGAGAAATTCACACACAGCTGGGAAAACATGGAGCCTCCTTAGACATCAGAGTCCAAGTCAACTTGCTCTTCCTGCTGGAGGAATCTGTGCCCGCCCACAGTCCCTTGCCCTCCACAAGCAGGTAATCTGTGCCCACCTCAAATGATAGCTGATCGGATTCCCTGACCCGCCGGCGAGCAATTCCGTTCATCAAGTGAACAAAAGATGAGCTGGACCAAGCAGATCCCATCTTTGGGCCTTTAGGGACTAAAGAATGGAGAGAAAGACTTGCTGCCAACCAGCAGCTGGTGGAGATGAGTAAGGGGTGAAAAAGAGTCACTATCTGGCTCCAGGGGGACAACCAAAGCCATGTGTACCATGTTACGGAGCCCCAGAAAGGATAAGCAAATACAGCCCCCAAGCAATTCTGGAAAAGGACTGTGAAGCAGATGTGCGGAGCAAAGTAGAAAAGAGAGAGCCTGGTGCTCCTGAGAGGCAAGAAAGCCCAGCCACATGTGACTTTCCAGAGTCAGTCATTAGTTCTACAAGGCCCAAGAGGACCAGGTTCTGTGTGTGAGTACAGTGAGAGGCAAAGAAACAGACTTGAGGCCTGGGCAACACAAATCACATCAGCATCTCTCAGGGGAAGTTCAGGAGTGGAACTTTGGGACATCTCCGTATGTCATTACTCCACACTCCTAAAGTAGCTCTGCATCCTCGGGGGGCTGACTTTCTCAGCCTAGTTCCTGTAGATTTTAGATTGCAATCTCTGTAGGTCAGGGACAATTTCTGTTTTTTATTAGTAGGACACCTGCCACAGTGATACGTTTACAGTTTGGAAGATTATGGGTATTTTAGCATCTGGCTTCAAAAACACAAAAGGATTTTACCAATTTAAAAATGTCCTCATCTCACAAGCTTTGTGGACCCACTTGAAAATTACCTTAAACTCTCTGTAATCCTAGCACTTTTGGAGAACTGCTTGAGGCCAAGAATTGGAGGCCAGTCTGAGCAAGAACAAGACACTCTCTCTACAAAAAAAAAAAGAAAGAAAAAGAAAAGTTAGCCAGGTGTGATGGCATGTGCCTATAGTCCCAGATACTCAGGAGGCTGAAGCAGGAGGATCGCTAGAGCCCAGGCATTTGAGGTTGCTGTGAGCTGTGATCATGCCACTGCACTCAAGCCTACATGCCAGAGCAAGACCCTGTCTTAAAAAACAAAACCAAAAACAAAAAACAAGCAGCTGACTTTAAACTCTATTTAAGTTCTAGTCCTAATATGCCACTGGGAACTACCCCAATGTCCATCTATGGAAGAATGGAAAAATAAATTGTGATACTTTCACACAGTGGAATATTTTGCCAAAATGCAAATAAACAACCTGGGACTTTTTACGAAACAATCAGACTGGCTATGGAGTAAAAGGAGCCTGACACAAAACCACACGTACAATCTCATTTATACAAAGTTCAAAAACAAGCAGAATAAACAGATAGCAATCAAAGTTAGGATGGGGGCTACCTCTGACAGGGGGAGAGAGGGAGAAGCCAGAAGAGATGGAGAACTTTAGGCTTCTCCTAAAGTTCCACACCTTGATCCAGGCATGTGTGAGACAGGTGTATTCAGTTTGTGAAATTCAATCAGCCGCCCACCTATGACTTGTGCCCTTTTTTTGTAGGTATATTATTACCCTTCAATAAAAAACAATGGGCTAGATCCATTAATTATGGTTAAAAAATAAAACTGAAATAACATAGAACACAAAAATTTTACAAAGCAACTTTGAGGCTTCCAGCATTCTGCCTGCATAGCTGTAGATTTGAAAACTTGAAGTGAAGAAATAGAAAGAGGAAGTACTCCGTTAAAACGCTGCCTTTAGGCTCAGCACCTGTGGCTCAATCGGCTAAGGTGCCAGCCACGTACACCTAAGGTGGCAGGTTCAAATCCCCAGCCCGGGTCCGCCAAACAACAATGATGGCTGCAACCAAAAAATGGCCGGGCATTGTGGCGGGCGCCTGTGGTCCCAGCTACTTGGGAGGCGGAGGCAGGAGACTCACTTGAGCCCAGGAGTTGGAGGTTGCTATGAGCTGTGATGCCAT
>CAUYQV010076054.1:0-72384 GCA_963574575.1 Galagoides demidoff
ATCCAACTGGCTAACATAGCCATCATGTCTTTCTCATAATTGTTGTGTTAAGACATTTATATTCGACCTTTAGACAAATTCACATGTACCCTAATAGGATAAATCATAGGCGTGATCCCCACAATATCATTCTCTTCACCCATCTTCCCCCTTCCCTGCCCCCCTTTCCCCGTAGTCGTGGAGTCCAATTATAGCTTTCCGAAGATAGCTAACAATTAGTTTCATAATAGTGTTGAGTACATTGGATATTTTTTCTTCCATTCTTGAGATACTTTGCTAAGGAGGACATTTTCCAACTCCATCCATGTAAACGTGAAGGAGGCAAAGTCTCCATCTTTCTTTGTGGCTGTATATATTTGAAAGATTTTAAAAGTCAGTTTAAAATGCATTTTTTCCAAAAAGTTTACAAGCATAATTCTTGAAAATTTTTTTCACATTGTAATGATTTTTTTCTTTCTTAGAAGATTGTAAATATTCAGAATTATCGACTTTAGAAATAAGAAATGGAAGATAAGGGCAAACTTATGTGCAATAAAATGTTACTGAAACTCAGTATAAATTTGTTACTATAGTATTAAGTGTTTTTAAAGGTATCCAATTTTATTACTCCTAAATAAGAAGAGGCTAATGAAATATTTTCAAACATAAGTTCAATAGGAAAAACTTCAATAAATAGACGAAATGATTTGCAGTTGTTTATCCCAGGGTAGTTGTCTCCGATTCACTGGATATGTTTGAGTGTACATTTTTAATCTGCATAATATCATCTGGGCTTTATCACAGAAATAAATGAAAGAATAATTGTGATGCTTCAGAGCACTGTTCATTTTCAGTCAGATATCCTACAAATTAAAATTTTTAATTGTATTTCCATTGACATTTAAATATTTCCATTATAAGCTTACCTAGTTTCAAAGGATATACTTATGGCACATTGTAAATATTTAACTTTTTAAAATAAAGCTGTTACTTCACTTTTAAATCTTCAAATAAAATCCACATGGCAACTTGACACCCACTGTTGTTTAGTTAGTGTAATACATGCTGCAACAAATGAACCCCGTCACTTTCGTGCTTTAATGTAAAAAAGTTTATTTCTCCCTTACCTTAAGTCAATTGGAAGACATTTTAGACACACCTTTTACTTTCATGCCCTTTTTTTCCCAAGGGCCTTAACATCCTTTGATTTAAGCCAGTGGATGGACAAAGAGAAGGTTGACCTAAGCATAAAAGTTTTTTTTAATGAATGGTCACATTCCATTGGCTCCAACTCAGTCATTGGCCAGGTCAGATTGCAAGAGAGGCTAAAAATGTAGTTTAGCTAGAGGAGTGGGTAACCTGCAGCCCTGGGGCCGCATGTGGCCTTTTGGATCCTTTGGACCCGTGGCCTCTTGACTGAATCCAAATTTCAATGCTAAAGTATTTGTTCTGTGAAGTTTGGATTCAGTTGAGGAGTCACACTTGGGGATCTGAAAGGCCACATGGGGCCTTGAGGCAGCTGGTTCCCACCCTTTCAAAGTAGACATTGTTTCATCACTGCTACCATGCCAAGTTAACTATCTTCTGTATTGTTGACAAAATAATAAAAATGCTGAAAATATACAATGTTGGCATTTCACTGTAGATTTCACAAACACATTCTTATTAAGCAGAGTAACTGACAATATGAGTAGGAATTTCATGGTTCTCATTCAGAGAATCCATATTTAACTGTACCTATTGTCTTGAACCCATTTATTTCTCACAAATGTATTTTGCGAGTTGCAAAGTACCCTGGTGATTATTAAGTGATTTATCCAAAGTTAAACACTCTTAAAAATAACACCAACCCACCATATAAAAATAAGACCAAAAAAGAAAGTATGGGTAGTTCAAAGAAAGGAAATAATAATGGATTTTATACAAATGAAAAGATTCCCAGCTTCATCAGAATAAGATAAATAAAATTTTAAATGATAATACACATTATTCTACAGATTCATAAAAATCAAAAATTTGATGCCACATTTGAATGGCGCATCTATAGAAAAACAGGTATTTATAAATTGCTACGGTCTGTGAACTGATGCAGGTCTTTAAGAGAGCAGTTTGGCAATATCTATCAAAATTACAGTTGAATATACACATTGGTCAAAACTTACAGAACTGTACACTAAAAGAATTAATTTTATTTCATATTATTTATACCTTAATTTTTAAAAATGAAAAAAATAATATTAGTCTCCTCAAAATAAATTTCATATTGCTTTTAGAGAGAATGAGCTTAATCTATACTTAATGCAATAAATTCTATCTCTCTCTCTCTTTTTTAATCAGTCTCACTCTGTCACCCTAGGTAGAGTACCATGGTGTCATAGTTCACAGCAACCTCCAACTCTTGGGCTTAAGTGATCCTCTTCCAAGTACTGGGACTATAGGCATGCACCACCACACCCTGTTAGTTTTTCTATCTTAATAGAGATGGAGACTAACTTTTGCTCAGGCTGGTTTCTAATTCCTGAGCTCAAATGATCCACCCACCTTGACTTCCAGAATGCTAGGATTACAGATTTGATCCACAATGCCTGGCCATGCAAGAAATTCTAAAATATATTGAGTGAAAAATAAATAAATAAAGTCAATATCAAAATAAATATAGTATTTATTATGTTCCCTCTAATCTGATGGATGATTTTGATTCTGACTGCATTTATATTTCTAAAAATCTTTTCTAATGCCTTATTTTTAAAAATTCATGGTAGTATTAAGTAACTTGATTTACACAGGAATGTGAAAGGTCCTTTTCCTTTAAAATACCAGCTGATTATATATCCTTCTCCTCATTTTGACATTTTATTGATCATTTTGCACATTAGTATTTTACATATACTTTTATGTACCAATGATTTATGCATATGTGTAATTTTAATGGATTTGAGGCATTTTATCCTGTTACTATAATTTAACCATTTCCAACTTATTGGACATGTGGCTATATCTTATTTTTATAAGCATTTTTGGATTATTTCTTGGGATATACTCCCATAAGTGGTGATACTTACTGAAAAGAAAATCATGTTTCCTGCTGTATATAAGTAGATTGCTTTTAAAAAACATTTGCAAATTTACATATAACTATCAGCAATATATGATTATATCTACTTCCCAGACATGCTAATATTGACTTTTATATACTTAAGATTTTGAAGAATAGAAGAAAGTATTGCTAATATTTTATAATGATATTTGCAACATTTTTATTATTTTGAAATGGCTATATATATAATTACTCTTCAATTCTTGAGCAAATCTTTATTGACTTTGTTAATTTAGGTGTTTATCAAAATTTTATAAAGTCAGCTGTTTTCATACTCCAGATAATTCATGTTACTTTACTTGTTCTATTTTGTCCTTAGATAGAAATAAGAAACACTAAATAGAAAACAAACTATTATTTTAGCAAATGTTATCCTTATCAACAACATACCCAAGTCTTCTTTATTTATTCATTATTATTTTTAAATCTTACTTAGTTTTACAGCTAAAGGACATTTTAGGATGAAAAATATAATTTCATGGCTTTCTTATTTTATTTATAGCATATATTATTACTGTATAGATCACACATTAAGTTCTAAAAGGTAAAACTGATTCCTTATTATTTCTTATAATGTTATCTATGCATTTGGTTTATAATCCCTTGTATATACATATACATATATGTGTATGTGTGTGTGTATATATATATGGTTTTTTTTTTTTTTTGAGACAGAGTCTTACTCTGTCACCCTGGGTAGAGTGCCATGGTGTCATCACTCACAGTGACCTCAAACTCTTGGGCTCAACTGATCTTCTTGCCTCAGTCTCCTGAATAGCTGAGACTACAGGTGCCCACCAAAATCCTGGGTAGTTTTTCTATTTTTAGTATAGATAGGATCTCATTCTTGCTCAGGCTAGTATCAAACTCCTGAACTCAGGCAATCTATCTGCCTTGGCCTCCCAAAGTGTTAGGATTACAGGCATGAGCCACCATGCCCAGCCTCTGATCCCTTACATTTTATAGAGCATGCTCACTTCACTTAAGCAACAAAATATAAATTAATTTTAGTAGTCCCATGAAAAGAAAACTCATCCTGAAAATTAGACAATACAGAAGAACTAGTACAGTATCTTTGGAATTAAAAGCATTTATGGTAGATCATTAGTTTGAAACCTTTTCATATAGAGTATACATGTTATTAGTAATGCTATGCCAGTTAAGTTCATGTTTTTTGTCTGTTGGGGTGGATGTTATAGTGTGGAAATGGAAAGTAGTCCATCCCATAAACATTCTTTCCTTTTTCCTAACAGAATTCTAGGCAATGTCTTCTGCTGAAAAATGTCATTTTCCAGACCCTTTGCACATAGGGTATATCCAATGTGGTGTAAGATTTGTTCAAAAGGTCTTCTGGGAAAGTTATCATTGTCCTTTCATTGAGTATTGGCGAGAGCTCCAGCAGCATTTGGGACTGTGAAGAAAAGGTCAAGAAAGTTTCACCTCCCTAATATCTGACCTAAATTGGGGTTGATTCTTCAGCTTTAAAAAAAAATTAAAAATAAATTATCAACTCTATATTAAGTGGTCCTTTAAAATTATGGTTTTACATGGATAAATTGTATTTATTCATTTAGCTGATATCCTCTACCTTAACCAGGTGCCCAGCTACTCCGAGTTTGGAACTGTAAAATCTCTGTCTGAAAGATTATTCACTTGATTAGTTCAGTACTTTTTAACTATGCCTGCACAGTGGAATCAGACATGAACATTTAGATTTACTAAGTTGAGGGTGATGGTTTCTAAATTTCGATCCTATCAGAATTTCCTGATTAAAATATGGATTTGTCAAACATGTACTTATTAGAACAGATTGCTGGAGTCGTCTCCCAGAATCAAGACTCAGCAGTTCTGAGATAGCATGTTCCTAGGTGACAGTGACACTCCTATTCCAGGAACCATACTCTGGGACCATTAGTCAAGGATATAGCCTGGGCATCTAATCTATGTGTTAAAATCGTTTGACATGCTTGAGAGCCAGCATCAAAGACCCTTACCAAAGATTAGTAAGATGACATCTTTTGCTATTCATTCACTTTGATGTAGCAGCTTCAGTTTTCCAAAATGAAAGGGAGGGCTTTGTGCATCTTCTTTTGTCTTTGGATGCACTTTTCTCAGAAACAGAATTGCTTTCTTTTGAGTATCTTTAGGTAAATGGGATTTACCAGCCTCAGGCAAAATTTCAAAATGGACAGTCACATTTTCCTTTGACTTTTCTTTCTGCATCCTTCATCCTCCTCTTCACAGCTACTCTTCCCTAATCCTGGGTATGTATCATTCTCTTCTTCTCCCTGTCTTGTACTGTTGTTATCTTCCCAAATTTGCGTGCCTTATAAATTGGTCTCTTCTATTCTGCCACTGCCAAGTGGAATGTTTATTTCCTGAGTTGCTAGGTAGGTGTTAGAAATCAGAAGACATTTCTTCCAGGCGCTCATTAAAAATTATAAGAGACCCATTAATTTCTCCAATTGATGGCTTTTACTAAGTGTGGGAATGATGCTTCCTAGGATAGAGTTGTTTTGTGCCTTGCTCAGAAGGAGGTTGTACAATAATCTGGATTCTTCTTTACTCCTGAACAACCCAGTCTCCTTCATATCCTTTCTTGACTTGATGACCTCATAAATGTTCTCCCAATTCCAGCTGATTCCTGGTAACCTATTAATTCTTTTAGCATATGTAGCCCTTAAATGGTCCTTTGTTTATTGGTAGTTGGGTTGTGGGTTGCATTGTTTCTCCAGTCTACTGACCAGAGTGAAGCAGACATTATTATTGTAGACCTGACATGGACCCAGACTTGTTATTGGTAAAAACTACCTAGTAAGAAAGTGTGCTTCTGAAAATTTGGCATAGGGTTGGAGGTGCTGGGCTATCTCCTCCATATTTCAGCTCCCAAACTCTGGTCACATAAAAAGTGTTTGTAGTTTATTTCTCATGGATATACTTTTTTCAAGGCTTAAAAAAATTAAAAATAATCCTGAAATTAATCACTGCATTAGGCTTTCTGAATTGCTTTTCAGGGTCTGAACAGAAACACAGGCAAGCGCAAACTGTCCTCTCAAGTTAATAAATGCTTTTGCAATGATCAAATCCAGAGGCCTCCCATAATTCCCAATTTGCTCAACCTTTATGTAGCATTTCACACTGCTGATCATGCCTTTAATCTTGAATCTCTGCTTTCTTTTCCTTTTTATGACACAGTGTCATAGACAGTAGGATATCATTTCTTACTTTTCTAGGTATTTGAAGATTCTTTTAAATGGCTGTGCTTCCTCCATTCTTTCCTCATTTTGTCATTTCTCAACATTCTGACTTCATCTCTCTTCTCATTAGACTCAAGCAATTGCTCCCTTATTCATCATATTAATGTTAATGACAGGCATCTTGTCTGGTGCAAACTGTGAGGAGAAACGCCTGGGACAAAGCGGAATGTTTAGGCTATATAGTAATGATAACAGATGCTGACTGGAATGGTATACACTTAAACTAATATTTCTTCTTTAAAAAATTAAAATGTAACAGGTAAAAATCTCCTTGGGCCATTATCCCCATTCTTTGTCCCCATTTCCCTCCCCCAAAGTAACCACTGCTAGTAATATTGTAGGAGTTCGTTTATGTATTTTAATATAAATGTTATAACAGTAAACTTATAATACCATTCTGGAATTTTTGTTTATATGTCGCCTTTCCCCGTCCGGCGGAGAGGGCGGCACCGTGCGTGTTCGGTATGTGAAGGGAGAAGAGAGCTATAGTAGCTTTAGAAAGAGAATGAAAGAACACGCACACAGTTCAGACTTGGAGGTCGCGCCTAGAAGGTAAAGAAAGACAAGAGACAAAGTGTAGTTCAAGAGAGTCAGCAAAGTTGGAGCCGACTTCCTTTATTGATGGGACGATATATAGGGGAGTGGAAGGGGCTACCTGTAAGGTTGTATGCAAATGGTTTGTTTATGGGTAAACTATAATGGAATGCGAAACCAGTTGTTTTTCTCCGGGGTAGAGATATTCTTAGGTCGACAGGATCTGGGAGAGGCTGCCATCACGCTGTGCTTTTAGCATTGCTAATTACCCTTACATTTATACTTATCTAAATGTTTTGAGATTTTTTTTCCACGTGAGGACACGTAGTTCTCTCTCAGCTAATAGTACCTATGTAGTGCTAGTTTTTGTGGCAGAGTATATAAAAGCAACCAAGCCTAGGCTGTCCCGCAGAGCTTGAACTTTAGTGAGGATCCTCACACAGTTCATCAGAGCAATTGAAAAGTGAAACTATGCTGTTGGGGGTAGAAGTAGTTTCTTGGCTTTTAGATCGTTAAACATTGCGTATTTTCTTTGGATTTAGGGGTAGCTACATGTAAACCATGATCTTAGCACAGCACACATGAAATGATGATGGTAGTGAGCATGCACCACTCGGTCTTGAACACCTACAGATAATGGAAAGTCCTCACATTACAAAGTCTATATTTTATTTCACCTTGTTCCCTGGTGGCCGCATTTCTTAGATTATAGACATTATCAATAGGCAATGCTCCTTTACAAATTCAACTACCAAGAATAGTGACTTAGATATCTTTAAGAACTAAGATGATATCTGTCAATCAATCTTCTGGAAATTTGTAAGTCTAATAAGATAGTGATGAGACAAGGAGGCAAAGAACCAACTGCTTTTGGCTGTTTGCTACACTGTTTAGTCTATCAACAGCAAGCCTGAGTGTGAAGTAAAGTAATAAGAAAAAGCCTGCTATCTAGGGAGCAGTGACTCACCAGACACCAAGTCTTGGACTTGAATCTCAATTCTGGATTTCCCAGTTTCCACAACTGGGAAACAAATTTCTCTTGTTTATAATCTATCCAGTATATGGTATTTTGTTATAAGAAACCAAAAAAGACTAAGATGTAGCAAATAGACATGTAGCAAATGAGCCCCTACGATGCACCAAGAAATATGCTAAGTGATTAGGGAGAGTGATAATTTTCAGAAGATAAGAAAGATTTCCAAAAAAGAGAGAACATTAGAGAAGGACTTTGAAGGAAAGTGGGGAAAGTGTGGTGGCGGGGAAATTCAAGGTCCTGGAAATGGCCAAGGTCTTTATTTGTACATAAATTATAAAGTGCTGAAGTAAGTATGTCCCCTTAATCTTTGTGTTGAGTCTACTGTTGCATAACCTTTAGTTTATCCCCATCACAAAACAGTCATCTTTAATAACTGAGTTGGGCTAGGTGTGGTGGCTCATGCCTATAATCTCAGCACATTGGGAGCATTGCCTGAGGCTAGGAGTTCAAGACCTTGTCCCCACAAAATAGATAAATAGACAGACAGACAGACAGACAGACTGGGTGTGATGGCATGTGTCTGTAGCTCTAGGTACTCAGGAGGCTAAGGCAGGAGTATTGCCTGAACCCAGGAGCCTGAGGTTATAGTTAGCTGTGATCATGCCACTTTACTCAAGTAAAAGAGGATCTTGAACTTCAGCAGGTATCAGAGTCACCTGGAGGGCCTGTTAACAGACTGCTGGGCTGTGTTCCCAGAGTTTTGTTTCCCCTAGGTTTGAGATAGAGGCCTATATGGAATGAGAGACATCTTTTCCTGTCACTAAGTTTATAGTTAAGACTGCTATAACAAAAGGCAGATTAACAAGGGAAAAGCATAGATTTATTTAATAAAAGTTTAACTTGATGTGATATTGGAGCCTTCAGAAATGAACACCCAAAGAAACAAGGAAAAGTTTATTTTTAGACTGATGAGTGGACAGCCAAGGGGTATAACTGGATAAAGAGATATGCTCTAATGGTAATAAACTATGGAGAATTTAGCAAGGTCTGTTTGTTAAGATTCTTCTCTGTGTCTTCAGTGATAGGGATGTTCTTTCTATGGGTATTGAAAGAACATTTCTACACTGAAGGCCCAATAACCTGCTTCAAGGCAAAAGAGTAGGAGGAAATCAGAGAGTGATTTTCCAAGGTTTTGCTATTTTCTCAAATGTCCAGTAGGCATATTTTAGGGTAGCAGGTCCTGAACTCCTTCAGAAGAGACAACTTGCATATCTATAAAGTTCATAGATGCTGCTGATAATGCTGGCTCCAGGGTCACATTTTGAGAACCAATGTTTTAATTTACACATACCTGCAGCATTTTTGTTTTCTGTAAGCATCCAGTATACTGTGACAATTCTTGTCAAACTTTAAGAGTCTTTAAGAAGTTCAGTTCTATTTTGAGGATAGTAAATACGGAAAGGGGCATATTCTATTCATCTTTGCACAACCTTTGGTGCATTATAATGTTTTGTAATTAGTAGGGCCCCAAAACGTGATGCATTGAATACTAACTGGAGTACCGAATAATCGTAAGGTTAAATATTAAGTTTTTTATTTCATCAGCCCTTAATAAAAGGTAATGGATTACATTCCTGAGTTAGAAAAATTTATATAAAGTGTTGTCAGAGGAAAATTAACTTAAGTTCGTAAGTCCATCAGCAATCTTCTCTCATGTTTTGACTTACGTATTTGTGAGCACAGTACACAAAACTGAGTCCAGTGTTGACAAGTCTTTATCATTATATATGAGTGATTAAACTTCATAAGCCATAGACTTATCATATATGTAGTACTATATCGTATATGATATATTGAATGCATTATAATGCATTTATGTTATTTTATCATTATTCTGTATACTAGGGGAGAAAGGTCAACAGCAAAGAAGGGGAGGTGGGGAGACAGGTTTAAAGCAGTAGAAAATACTACAAAAGAGTGTAAAACTATTTTATTCTGGAGGGAATGCACCCCTAAAGTTGTGGCAGTCTTTCGATACAAAGACTATGACCTTGGTCGGTGAGTTCCCGGGATCCGAGAGCAATCTCCGCCCCAGCCTTCAGCTGGGGCCAATGCTGCCTCCTGCAGAGCCCCAGGTATGCTCTAATGGTAATCAACTATGGGGAATTTAGCAAGGTCTGTTTGTTAAGATTCTTCTCAGTGTCTGCCCTAGACCTCCGGGTCCGCCGGCGGAAGCCGCGCTGAACTTTTCCCGCTAAGGCGCGAGTTTCTGTTTCCCGCGGCTGAGCGCAAGCGGACTGCGCATGTGCGAGGCCGGGCCCGCTGGGAGCTTCCGTGCGGCTCTGCGATCTTTGAGCAATGGCGGGTATGGAAGACAGCCTGTTGCACCAGTGCCCGTTGCTTCTACCTCAGAACCGGGCGAAAACCGTGTATGAGGGATTCATTTCGGCTCAGGTACCCGTCCGGTTGTTGCTCTCCAGCTAAGAGAGCCGCCTCCTCGCGGCGGAGCTCCGCCCATGGAAGTCAGTGACTGGCGAGGGTAGGGGCCAGACTGGTGGGCGTAGACAGGGGCGATGCGGGTCTCTCCCGGGACGCTAGAGGTTTGGGAACCGCTGCTGGAGACCCGTCCCTTGACCTCGCCCTCGGCCCTGCGCCAGGCCCCGGGTGGCCGTGCAGGTCCGGGAACCCGGAGTCGCGGAGCGCAGCGCGGAGCGGGGGGCGGGGCTGTGGCCACGCCTCCTCGAGACCACACCCACCCCCAGCCTGGAGTTTTGCTTTTTTTTAGTTCAACGTTTGTCCCCCAATTGAATGTTTTTTTCTGTTTGTTTGTTTGTTTTGTTTTTCGGGGGTGGGTGGGTAAATTTTGCCCTGCCTTACTATTAACGCTCTCCATCCCCACGAATGTTGGTGGCAGTTCACCTGGGCAAATTACATTCCTGTCTCCTGTAGAACATTTTGGAGAAAAACCTTGTTTTGATCTCTGCCAAAGTCATGTGTACCTGGGCAGTTCCAGGTGTGATATTTTGTGGAATCTTGACAACAATGCAATTAATTAACCTTTGCTGATTCCAGTGGCCTCTCCTAGGGAGTTCATTACACAGAACTAACATGAGTGGGGTTTTGAAGTTTACAAAGTGCTTTCCAGGTACAATATCTTGCTTAGTCCTCCAGGTACAATATCTTCCTTAAGCCTCAAATTCTGTGAGGCAGAATTTTTAAAAAATCGTCACTTCTATTGTTAATTGAGGAAGGTAAGGCATGGGAAACTGGAGAGGTTAAGTAACTTGTCCATGATGAGGTCAGAATTCCTTAAACTCAGGCTATTTGATTTCAGTCCTGGATTTTTGCATTGCACCAAGATGCCTTAGGTTAGAATTTTGAGTGTAGACTTTTCCTCTCTGGCAATTACACTCAACCCCCTGCCCTTCCCTCACCAAGAGAGGGGCCTTATCCTAGGAATTACGGTGTTTTGAGTGATCTCTGAAAAGTATTGAATGCATTCTCCATTCCATTTGCTAAATTAAATTTTTGCCTGTTCCTGAGTGTATTGGATGGTGTAGAATTAATCAGAATGTTCGGCAATACATGAAAAATTATAGATGGTGCAGTGGGCTTCTCCATGTGTCCTCCAACTCATCATGATCATTACAGAAAGGACTGGGTAAAATTTATTATTACATGTTGCACCTACTTACAAACATGACTCATTTGCAGACATTTAGAAAAGTTGTGAAGTTTTACTTAAGTTACTTTCCCTCCACCCCAAACCTTGTTATTACTAATTTTATTCACTATAAGGAAAATACTTTGTGTCATATATATTTATATCTGCTAAATCCTCTTAGAAAGAATGTGCAGTCATCTGCCTGACACATTCAGATATTGTGACCTAGGTTGTACCCTCAGATAACCTGAAATAAAAAAAATAAATAGAATGTTCAGCTATCAGAATTGAGATTAGGAGAAATTTTCTTGCTGTAGTTATAATTTGATTGTACCTGCCTTAAACAGTTTACTTAAATAAATCTTAATTGAAACACTTTAACTTTCTAAAAATGTTTTGTGTATATTTCAAATTTATAGAAAAGTAGCAAGGATGTCAAGAATTCTAGTATAACCTATAACATAGATTCTCCAGTTTACATTTTCCAACACTTAATTTGTCATTCTGAGTATGTATGTGTGGGTAGGTATATATACTCGTTATTTTCCCAAACTATTTGAGATTAAGTCATAAATGTGGTGTCCCTTTGTCCCTAAATACTTAAGGATGTATTTCATACAAACAAAGACACATTCATATATAACTACAGTACAGTTAACAAAATCAGGACATTTAATCATGATAACAATACCATTATTTAATCTGGAATTCATATTCTTATTCAAATTTTGTTTTGGGTACAATTATGTATTTTATATCCACCCCCCAGCCCCCATGGGATGTGAGATACCAGAGTACAATTAGCTGTGTGTCTCTTTAACTTGGAGTAGTTCTTCAGTTTGTCTTTGTTTTTTATGAACTGGACGTTTTTTTGGGGGGGGGGAGTTTAGGTTTTTATTAGGTAGGATGTACCTCAGTTTGGGTTTAACCATTTCCTCACCATGGAATTCAGAATATGCATTTTTTGGCAGGTGTACTAAAGAAATAGGGCACCTTCTTAGGGCATGGATCAGCTGGTTCCATTAATGATGATGTTAACTTTGACTACCTGGTTTTGGTGTCCTCTGCTGGATTTCAGGGAGGTCTTCTGATGCACCAAACTTTCATACCGGACACCTCCCCCCTCAGTTTTAGCAACTGTTGACTTTTGCTTGAGTCAGTTATGTGTTGTGTTAGGTAGTTAGCTAGAATGAGTAGGATGATGATATGGTTAAGTTGTTTGGGGCTGGTCTCGGTCAGGCTGACTAGAGCTATTATTACGGGACTGAGGCTGATTCAGACCCTGCAGGTGGGTTGTTTGCAAGACCTTACAGGTGATCTGTTTTAAGAATAGTTAATTAAGATCTTAGGAGACTTCTAAGAAACAGCTGATACTCCATAAAGTTGTGTATAAAACCCAGAGGCTGTGTTTTCCATGGTATCTGAAGTCACTAGGATGGGGTCTGACACATTGTGCATATCGTTAAATTTTTTTTTTTTAGCTAAAACCTTACTTGTTTTCTTCAATTATTTTGCGATTACCTTGAGCCATCTTGCTGCTCTAACAGTTGCCAAATGTTGATGAACTAACTCCATCATTCCTTCTGTATTTATGATGCATTGGCAACTTACTATAAGGAGTGTATTTCTCTTCTTTCTTATTTATGTTAGAATGGACACATGGATTTAAAAAAAATTACTTAATTGATTTTAACTGTTACTTTATTTGATGTTTCATTTGGCTGAGATCTGGCCAGTGAGAGTACATTTTTCTGTATGTAAGTTGTTTAGGTCTTTGCATTGTCCTCTCCTCATTGTTTTAAAATATCTTACAGATGGGTACAAGTGAATCTTTCTATAAGTAGAATATAAACATCTTTTTTTTTCTTTTTTTAGAATATAAACATCTTAACACAATAACTAAGAAAATGACATAAAGGCTATGTTAACCAGTTTGATGAAAATATTTCAAATTGTGTATGAAAACACCACACTGTACCCCATGATTGCATTAATTACACAGCTATCATTTAATTAAAAAAAATATATCTTACAGATGCTGACATATATTGCTTTATCATCAGTTCTTAGAAGTTATATAACTTCAATTTGTAGTTAAACTACTCCTCTGAATGGAGGAGTTTTAAAAGTTTAAAAATTTTCTCATGGAAAGTCTTTTTTGATTTTTAATTTTATTATTTCTAGATTTATTGTATGATAGACAGTATTTGTAAAAAATATTGTGTGGAACTTACTGGTACTTTTTTCCTCTGACCTAATACATGTTTTTTTTTGAGAATGATTCATGTGTAATTAAAAAGAAGGTACATGCTATATTTTCTATTATCAGGTTATGTCTTTCTCTTTGTGTGAACTTGGTGGTTTAAGTTTAAGAAATTAAACTTTAAGAAATTTGTTTATTTCATGCAGATTTTTAATTTATTGGCTTCAAGTTATTTGTAATACTCCCTTAATGTCTTTTTAACATTTTTAGTATCTGTAATGATGCTCCCCGAATTGATTATCTTTTGCTGCGTAACTAATTATTCCAAACCTTATTGTCTTACAGTTTCTGTGGAACAGCAATTTGGGGGAAACTTAGATGGTTGTTCTTTGTTTTTTTCCTGTTGATTGAGTCTCCTTTTAGGGACTATAGGTGCATGCTACCATGCTTGGCTAATGTTTGTTTTTTAAAATTTTTTGTAGAGACATGGTCTCAGTATTTTGCCCAAGTTGGTTTCGAACTCCTGGCCTCAAGATATCCAACCCCCTTAGCCTCCCAAAGTGCTAGGATTATAGAAATGAACCACTATGCTCACCCTAGATGGTGGTTCTTTTTTTTTTTTTTCAGTCTCTCAAGCTGTCTCCCTGGGTGAAGTGCCATGGTGCCACAGCTCACAGCAATCTCAAACTCTTGGGCTTAAGCGATTATCTTACCTCAGCCTCCCAAGTGGCTGGGACTACACGTGCCCACCACAGCACCTGGTTTATTTTTTTGGTTGCCATTGTCATAGTTGTGTTAGCTGGCCTGGGCTGGGTTCCAACCTGCCAGCCTCAGTGTATGTGGCCGGTGCCCTACCCACTGAGGTACCCGTGCCACCCTAGATGGTGGTTCTCAATCAGAGTCTCTCATGATCTGGCAATCAAGATGTTTGCCAAGACTTGTTATCTAAAGGCTTAGCTAGAGTAGGAGGATTTGCTTCCAAGATTGCTCATTGACACAACTATTGGCTAGAGGCCTCAGTTTGCTACTGCCTCAGTTCCTCACCACATGGCCTTGCATAGTGTTGTTTGACTGGCAGCTGGCTTCCCCGAGTGTGATATATCATTGTCATATAGGCTCTGAAATCACACATATTAACTTCTGCTTTATCCTATGATATTTGTTAGAAGCAAGTTCCTAAGTCTAAGCCATAATCAAAAGGAAGGAGATTAGGCACCACTTCTAAAGGTGGATGTTAAATAATTTCCACATAGATGTTAAAATAGTTCCCATCCCGTTCCTGAATAGGTTAATTTTATCTTCTTTTTTTTCCCTGATGCAACTGAATAGAGGTTTATAAATTTTATTGATATCTTCAAAGAACTTCCTTTTGGGTTCATAGATTTTCCCCCCTCTATTATTTTTCTGTTTCTACTTCATTGATTTTTGATCTTAAATTTTCTAGGTTCTTCAAATAGTTGGAAGATTAGATCATTTTTATGAAACTTCTTACTTTTTTTTTTTTAAAGATAAGCTCTCACTCTGTCACCCAGGCTGCAGTGCAGTGGTGCAATCATAGTTCACTACAACCTTGAACTCTTGGGTTCAAGTGATGCTCCTGTCTCAGCCTCCTGATAGCTGGGACTACAGGTATATACCACGGTACTCAGCTAATCTTTTCTAATACAGATGTTTAGTGCTTTAAATTTTCTTCTAAGCAGTGGTTTGGTTTTATCACACAAATTTTGGTATGCTATAATTTGTTTTTATTTAGTTCCAAATGGTTTTCAATTTTTTCCTTGATCCATGACTGGCTTAGAAATCTGACTTATGTTTCTAAATATTCAAGGGATTTTCTAGATATCTTTGTTGCTCACTTATAGTTTAATTTCATGTTGGTCACAGAACATAACTTGTATAATTTGAACTCTTTAACATTGATTGAGATTTACTTAAGACCCAGAGTATAGTCTATCTTGGTAAAGGTTTTATGTATACTTGAAAAGAATGTATATTCTCTTGCTGTTTAGTGTTCTATGAAGAGTAGGTTGTTTCATAATGCTATTCAAATTTTCTATATGCTCAGTGATTTTTTTTTTTGTCTACTTGTTCTATCAGTCAGTAATGGTGAGTGTTGAAATCTCCAGTAATAGTTGTTGATTATTCAATTTCTACTTTCATTTCTATCATTTATTGCTTCCTTTATTTTGGAGTTCTGTTATTAGGTGCAGAAACTTTCAGGATTCTTAAGCACCCTTGACGAATTGCCTCCTTTAGGATTATGAAGTACTCATTTGGTCTGAAGTCTGTATTTTATGATATTAATAATATAGTGATTCTAGCTTTCTCCACTTTTGTTCTTTTTTTTCTTTTTTTCTAGGCAGACTTTCACTCTGTCACCTGGGTTCAAGTGCAGTGACATCATTGTAGCTCACTGCAACCTCAAATTCCTAGGCTCTAGTGATCCTCCTGTTCAACCTCCTGATTAGCTGGGACTACTGGTATGCCACCACACCCAGATAATTTCCTAGTTTTTGTAAAGATGGGATCTCATTGTTGCTCAGGCTGACCTCAAACTCTTGACCTCAAGCAATCCTCCCATCTTGGGGCTCCCAGAGTGCTAGGATTGTATGTGTGAGCTCCCCTGTCCCGCTCTAGCTCTTTTTTGATTGTTGCTCTAGTTTATCTTTTACTAGTCTTTATTTTAAGCCTGTTTGTGTTTATATATTTGAAAGTTTCTTCTGGACTTTTCTTCTTTATGCAGTCTGACAAACCTTTTTACTTGGAGATATTTAGGCCATTTACATTTAATGTGATTATTGATATGGCCATGTTTAAGTTTATCTTACTTTTTTTTCTGTTTGTCTGACAGTGTATGTTCTTTTCTATTTTTCTGCATTTTAAATTACTTGAGTTCTTTTCCGTAATTCTTATTAGCTGTATTGTTTAAGGATATACATGTTATACCTATCATTGTTTATTTTTAAGTAATATTAAGATTCCATTATGTGTATATGTGTTACTGGTTTATCAGCTATATATTTTTATCTCTTGTTCTCTGCTTTCAGGTGTACCACTTCCCTTATAAGAATTTTCCAATTACAGAATTTTTTATACAGTTTTTAGATTTAAAGAAAAGTTAAGTAGATGGTACAGAGAGTTCCCATATACCATCATCTTCCTCCACAGCATAGTTTCCCCTATTAATTATCTTAATGTTAGTGTGATACTTTTGTTATAATTGATGAACCAATATTGGTGCATTGTTGTTAAATAAAACCCATAGTTTAGTAAGATTTCCTTAGGTTTACCTAATGTCTTTTTTTCTGTTTTAGGATCCTATCTAAGATACCACAATCAAGATGTTCTTGACTATTGACAGTTTCTCATATTTTCCTTGTTTTTTATCCCCTTGACTCCTTTATGGATTATAAAATGACCCCTTTTATTGAGAAGTACTAGTCTAATATACTGTAGGATATTCTTCTATTAGAATTTGTCTGATGTTTTTTTCATTATTAGACTGGAGTTATGGGTTTTGGGAAGGAAGATCACAGCGTTAAAGTGCCATTTGTTTCATCATGTCAGCAAGTACAGTCTGTCAATATCACTTAAGAATGTTGATCTTGACTTGGATTACCTGGCTAAAGTAGTGTTTATTAGGCTTCTCCACTGTAAAAGTCACTCTTTTTTCTCCCCTTTCCATACTCTACTCTTTGGAAGGAAGTCATGAGCATCCCTCACTTAAAGAGTGGGGAATTAAACTCTTTCTTTTAAGGTGAAGTATTTATATAATTTATCTGGGATTCTGCATGGGAGATTTGTTTATCATCCTCAATTCAGTCAGTTGTTTGTATCAGTGTGAGCTTATGGTTATTTATTTTATACTTTGAGTTATAATCCAGTAGTACTTTGTTGCTCACATTGTTCCGGCCTTGGCAATCAATTGTCCTTTAATAATATTTAAAATATTAGAAGGTCTTTTACATTTACTTCTAAATATACTTTGTAACTTCATTGTTATATATTCACATTTCCATCTTCATTTACTTTCTTCCTAAGGGTCTTCCTTTAATATTTCTTAGTGCATATCTGCTACTGGTGAATTCTTTCAGCTGTTTTATGTCCAAAAAAGTGCTTATTTGAAATTGCCTGAAAAACTGAGTTTCACTGGGTATACAATTGATGGTGATAGTTTTGTGTTTTGATACTGTAGAGATGTTGCTCTACTGTCTTGCACTGTTTTCTATGAGAGATCTCATTTTTATTTTTGTTCTTCTACAGGTAGTATATTGTTTTTCTCTGGCTGTTTTTAAGACTTTTCTTTTTGTCACTGGTTTTAGTCAATTTGATTGTGTTGTACCTTGCTGTAGTTTTCTTCATGTTTTTCCTTCATAGGGTTTGTGGAGCTTTTTGGATCTGTGAGTATCTATCTTCATTTAATTTGGAAAAAACATCAGCCATTATTTTTTCAAAATTTTTTTTTTTATTCTTCTCTCTTTCTGTTGGGATTCCAAATACATGAATATTATGCCACTTTCAGTTCCCACAGCTCTGATGATCTGGTCCTTTTTTTCCCTCAGTCTCTTTCTGTCTTTTATTTTGGATATATTTAATTGCTGTGACTTTAGGCACATTGATATCTCCTTGTGCAAGATCTAATCTGCTCTTCTGTGTAATACTTCTAGTGTAGTATACTTCTTTGATTGGATTCTTTTTGGTGTTCTTATGCTTTCCTTTAGCTTTTTAAACATGTGAATGTAACTTTTAATTCTTTTAATCAGCTCTTTCATCTGTGCCATTTTTATGTTTGTTTCTCTTGATCTTCTTCCTCTCGTTATAGGTATTTCTTCTCTGAAGGAAATATATTTGCATAGTGTATTTTAATTGAATGTTAGACATTATAAATTCTATGTGTTGTATGCTAGAAATTTTTTTATTCTCTAAATATTCTTGAGGTTTGTTGTGACCTGCAGTTAAGTTATTTGGAAGCAGTTTTATCTTTTCAGGATTTGCTTTTAAGCTTTGTTAGGTAGAACAAATATTAGCCTTCCAGAGCAAGGCTTTGGTCTAGGCTAATTTGGTTCTACAAATGAATCAACACTTTTCTGAATACTTTATTTTATAGCTCTTATATGAGAAGGTTTTCCACTCTGGCTGGTTGGAACATGACTATATCCATACTTGTGTGAGCTTCAAGATTGATTTGCAGACTCTGTTCCTCATGTTCCCCAGCTTTGGGGGTTTTCTTACACCTATGTGGCAAACAGTACTCAGCTGAACTCTCTGCAAGGAATCCTCTCAGTTCTCTGGGGTCTATTCTGGGTGTATTTCTCTCCTCTCCATGTGTCTCTCTTGGTTGGTCCTATACCTTGTGAATTTTACATCCCTTGACCTCCCCTAATTCACTCCTCTCTTCTCAAATCAGGAAGACTGTTAAGATCTTTTTGGTTCCCTAGCTCTTCCTTGTGGCCTGAAAATTCTCCTGGAAGTGGAGCTGGACCATTGTAAGGATTTTCACATTTGTTTTTCTTTTTTGAAAGACTGCTGTCCTTCACTGCCTGTTTTCTAATGTCTGAAAAATCATTATTTCACATATTTTTTTAAATTAAGGTGGGAGGATATATCCTATTCCTGTTACTCCATCATGGATATAAGCAGTTCTCTTTGGTTTCTTAGAATTTCTATTCCATTCTTGCTTTGTTTTTCACCTTCAGATTTTAAAGAGTCTGATTCTAGTCTTATTTTGTTTCCCATATAACTCAGGTCTTTTTTCTGAAACTCTGGACTTCTCCCTTATTTTTAAAGACTAAAGCTCTGAGTGAATCATTATGAGTCACTTTTCTCATCTGGCCAGTTGTCCTTTTGTTATATGGATTTCCAGAAAATGTTCTTAGATATAATTTTAAATATTCTTCTCTATTGTTGTTTTCCTTTTCAAGATGATTTTCAATTATTTGTGTGTGTGTGTATATATATATTTTGCCTGCTTTCTACTTCAGCTGCTTTTTTATGGTGGTCTTTATTTTTTCTTCTCTTTTTCTCATCTGGTAATTTTCTTTTTCTTTTCCCCTATAACACTTTATTTAATTCTGTTCTTCCTTGGGTTCCTTTTTAAATTTGTTCTTTGATTTTAATACAATATCATCTTTTTCTCAATTTTCCTACCTTGAGTTTACTCTGTTCATTCATTTCTTCCTTTTTTTCTTTTCTCTCTCTCTCCTTTTTTTTTTTTTATAATTTTTGGTCTTAGTTTGTGAATGTTTGAATCTGGGTACCAATGATCACTTTATGATATTTAACTCAGTATTGTGATTTGTTTATGGTTTCTGGATTTTGTTCAGATGGAGCTGTCATCACCTGAAATGTTTTTATTTTAATTTTCTGTTTTTGGCTCATAGTAGCTTCACATTGATACAGACAATATCTTTGTGTTTGTGAATATTTTTGCTGTTTATGATGGCTTATAAAATTCCTAGTTCAAGAATACCCTCTTCTGTTGGTGAAGCAAAGTGCAACTTATTTAATGGATGAATTTGCAGGAAGTGCTGGAGAGAGGAGTTGTGTATTTTTATTCTTTTATTACCTAAGAACCTAAGTTTCCCACTCTTCCTTCTTTTTCTTCCTAACATCCAATTTCCAAAAGGTGTCTCTCCTTTACCTACCTCATCTTCTATCCATACAGCATTCATTTCCAAGACTGGCTCATTGACTTTTGTGTTCACATTAAGTCTCTTCATTGTTGTCAGTGTCCTTATCCATCAGAATTATTATTATTTTTGCACTTAGTGCAGCCTTCCACCCTTTTCTCTTAGATGTATTTTTTTCTAAACCCCCCTACTACTCTAAAAGGACTTCCTGTGGGAGTTCCAGAGTAGGCTCTATTGAAAAGTGGTTTATTATTATTCTTATGGAGAATTTGAACACTATAGTGTACCCTATCTTCTGGCTGAAAACATGGGATTTTTGTGGTTTTATTTGTTATAACTATTAATGTGTAGGTGTGTGTGTATATAAATGTTTTATATTAATACATATCTATATGGATATGTATGGAGATTCAAGTTTAGGAAACTGTTAGTACTTATATTTCCTATAAGCCTGGAAAATCTGCTGTTGCCGAACAATTATAATTACTTTTTAGATGCTCATAACATATAATTTGGACATTTTCTTGAGTCAGAAAAATATTTGGCATGTGACATGGCATTTGACCTTTTAAAATGGCTGGGTTTTGCAAATAAGGGACTTGAGAATTTTATTCTTTCAGATAGTAGTACAAATTTCTATAAAAGAATAGTTTTACTATTTTTCATGTAAATTGTAAATTCCAGATTGTTCTTACACCTATGGATGGGATGTCTGTGAAGTTAGGTTAAAGTTACTACATAATACTTTTTAGTGCTTTAATGAAATAGCGAATTATTGTTACTTGACCTTTTGAAAAGGTCAGTGGTACATTTTATTTCATTTTTTTAAAGGACATTTAAATGTAATGAAAGTCAGAACTGTAATATTACCATGAAAGTAAAGGTTATGGGGTACATTTAATTGTGTTCCTCTGTTTTTGAAACTGCTTTGAGGGAGACTGTGCTAAAATCCACATGGTAATTATTTTTTGAGAATTTTATTACTCTTTTTCATTTTATTCTGTTGGAGTAAAAGATTACATTTCTGTTTGTCTTTTTCTGCTTATTTTTACTCAAATTTCATGTGTGTTTTCTTATTTGAGTTACAAAGTTTAAACTGCTTACTCACTCACTTTCCTAAGAAAGTAAAATTGAATATATTTCTCAGAAGTTTTTCCTGTCCTTAGAAAAATCTTGAATAAAATTCTGTATGTTCAAATGTGTAACTAGCTTAATACATTACTGATTTTATTTATTAAAGGCTCACTGGTTTGGGAGAATTAAATATACTCTAATTAAGCAAAGTATTCCTCTTATGTTGGTATATTTAGATTGTACAACTAAATAGATTTTAATTTTATTAAAATTTAAAAAGTTGAAAACATGAATTGTAATGTTGTATTTCCTTATTTCATATTTTGATTTTTTCCTTCCATTTTAAGGCAGTTGTAGGAATTTCCATTTTCATTAATTTATTTCCCAAGAAATGACATTTAAATTTCTTTTATATATCTAGTATTTACAATTTTGAAATATTTCTTGTGATTTTCTCTTTAATAACAAAGTCCTATCCTAGTGATTTGATTGCCTAGTAATTAAAAAAATTTCTGCCATTTTTGAATTATTGCCCCTCAAATGTAATACTTTGTTACTTGATTTTTAAAAAATATAAAGATTAGGATAAATTTGATACTGTTTAGAAAATAAGGAAAACATGGCCTTTTCTTAGTGATTCGGTGTTTAATTTCTCTTAGTGTTAAGTGAAAGATGAAAATTTGAGTGAATCTTTTCAATATTTTTCACAGGGAAGAGACTTCCACCTTAGAATATTACTGCCTGAAGATTTGCAGATGAAGAATGCAAGGTGATGTGGTGCTTAGTTTTATATTAACACATGCATTTTGGTGGGGCAGGTCAATCTGGTATAAAGTCTAGAGACTAGAGTTTTGCCTAAAATGCTTATTAGTCAGTTGATTAGAAAGAAACATGTCTGATTTTTCTAAACTGATACAGCATTTATAGATAGTTTTCCCTGGTGCTGAAGTGCTTTTTAAAGTTAACACATTTAATTCTCTAATTTTTTTTTTCATTTAAAAATGTAAACAGCACCAAACAGGAGCATAAAGGGACAATACAAAAGGATTAGAAGACTTCTTTCCAACTGTTGACTGATATTATTTCTGTGTATATTCATTCTGTAGAAAGACTTCTATCAATTCAGTCTGTTATAAATCAGGTACCAACAGGGAGTATTGGTAGAGACAACTAGTCAGTATGTGAGACTGAAATTTTAGGTACTAACAGATGTCTCGATTCTGCTTCTGCATACCTCTGAGGAAGAGTGGAGGAAAAGGACTTAGAGATATTTATGAGTAGAACTGAGATGACTTTGTGACTGATTAGAAGTATAGGTGTGAGGAAAGAGGAGTGGAGGATGCTTTCAAGTTCCTGTTTCAGATCACTAAGCTATAGAAGAGATTACAGATGTGAGAAATGGAAGGGAGATTGTTTTAAGGCATCAAGAGGAACTACTTTTAGGTAGTGGTGTATTGGTGTGGAACTAGAGTGTGAAGCTTAGAGTAAAGATATATGTAGAAGTCACGGCATAGGATTTGAGGTATGCATAGTATGAATATGACTTTCTGGTGCCTCTATCTGGGAAGTAAAAAGAGAAGGCCGATAATAGGACCTTGAGGGCATACCAGCATTCAAAGGATGGTAACTAAAGAGTGGTGTCTCATCAGGCCAAATAAAGAGAACCCTATGGAAGGAATAGTTAACAGTGCTTTATAGAGGCTTCCTACCTCTAGATAAGTAAAAGTTAGTCCTTAGAAAAGTTCCCAACATTGAGAGTACAGCTGAGGTGAGCCAGTAAATGCGTGAACATTAACCCATCACTACTTACACAATTAAAATTATACATTCTTTTAGTAACATTAATCTGGAGTTGGAAGATTACAAAACCTTTTCAAATAAAAGCTTAATATATTATGATAAAAACTGTTGCTTTTTCAAAATCTACCTTGGAGGAATCTAATGCAATGGAAATGTTGCTTTGGATACATTAAAGACTTCAAAAGATTTACTGTTTGCCTGTCATTTACTGGTTGCAGTTATGTATATTTTGAAATAACTTAGTACCAACAATTTGAAAACAAACCTTTCTACAGTATCAGTAGCAAAATTGTATTAATTTGGCAAAATTATGTTTATGGTATTCTTTTGTATGTACTTGCATGTTTACATTAGCAAACAAATGTGTTTTTTTCCTTTTAATTCAGAATAATGAACAAACTGTTTTTGTTCCATTAAAATTTTAGATTACTATGTAGTTGGGAGCTGAAAGCAATACTTAGTGGATACCATCAAATAGTCCAACAGGTAAGTCCTTTTTAAAAGGTTTATATTTGAAGTGAGGCTAAGAAACTACTAAATTACTCTTCTTTTAAAGACCTGCTTTGCAAAATGTAACAAATTGGTTACTGTTACTGTTAGTTACTCAGTAACTAACAAATTAGTTACTGAGATTTCTAGGTTTCATCTCTGTATATGAAGTATGGGAAGGATCCATATATTATATATAATGTGTTTTCTATTTCTGTATCCTCAAGCATTTCTCTAGGCAGCATTTTTGTTGAAACTGATTTCCCTCTTGGAGATGTTAGGCTCTTCAAATGCACTCACCTTTATCCATCACTTCTTGAGTGATTTTTCTGTTAAGACTGAATAGTGGTGATAAGAAAAAAAAAATCCAGACCCATTTAGAGCTGTAGGATATTGGTAGCAAAAGTGGACTTTAGGTTAGCAATAGAAAGGGTGTTGTGGAAATCATTTAGGATCATGTATACTTGTGTAATGAGAGGAGATAAAGGCAACTTACGTGAGATATAGGCGGGGATTAATTTAGTTAATGTTCAGGATCTGCTTGAATGTTCCTTTGAAGATTAGAGAAACTTTAAAAAAAAATCACTGTTACTGAAGCAAAATAATGAAATAATAAAATGCCTCTTTAAGAAAAATGTTAGAAGAATTGCTTTTCTTTTGATGCTTTATTCATTTGAATGTTTTTTTCCCGATTTCCACTATTTTCTCTATTTTAAAGGCAGGTTATTATCTATGATAACTGACAGTGACTGTCACTTTTCGTATTACTAAGCAACAAAGAAGAATAGGAGATAAATTATTTGATTTGTGGGATGTAGGCTGTTAACCTGGCAGTATAATGGCACAAATTTTTAAAGAGATTGTTTAAATTATATCTCCTTTTTCTTTCCACCCCCCACCCTCATTCCCTTGACTGTTTATATTGTACACTGAAGTTTAAGAAATGGTGTGTTGACATATGTAAATACCCTGAAAAAAGTTGTTAATAAAGGCCAAGTATAATAGTAAGATCCATAACTTGGTTTTTCTCTGTCAAGTCACCAAGAGGGTTCAGAAAAAGTCCCATTGACTTAATTATCTCCCTCTGTCCTTCAGTTGGGTAGCTAGAATCTGGTATTCATTAGAGTGTTTTATCTCAAAGTTCAGGTCAATATTACTGTTCTTCCCTTGTATTGTTTTTAGTTTTAGTAAGTATGGGCTAGAGGTCAACAAACTTTTTCTATAAATGACCAGGTAATAAATTTTGTGGGCGTAATGGACCGTAAGGTCCCTGTTATAACTACTCCACTCTGCCCTTACGGTGTCACAGACAAGCAACCACAGACGAAGTAAATGAGTAAGTGTGAGTGCATGCCAGGGAAACTTTGTTTACAAAAACAGATACTGAGCTAGATTTAGTGTCTGGACTGTAGTTTCCAGATGCTTGATAAAATTTATTATTTATCTGTAATAAACTAACTTCTATATTATATAGAAGTTAACAATTTGTTTTACAAACATGCCCACTCAAAGCTGTGTTAAGATGTGAATCATATTGTTTGCGCATTGTTCACATAACTTTGAGTCTTACTTTTCTCATCGAAAAAGAGTAGTCATGGTGGCTTATGCCTGTAATCCTAGCACTCTGGGAGGTGGAGGCGGGTAGATTGCTTGAGTTTAGGAGTTCCAAGACCAGCCTGAACAAGAGCAAGACCCTGTCTCTATTAAATAGAAAAAACAAGCAGGGCATTGTGGCAGAGCCTGTAGTCCCAGCTACGGGGAAGCAAGAGGATCAGTTGAGCCCAAGAGTTTGAGGTTAGTGTGAGCTATGATGACACAATGACACTCTGCCCAGGCTGACAGAGACTCTTGTCTCAAAAGAAAAATAATAAAATAAAAAAAAAAGAGTAAACAAGTTTACATATTAGTTTTGTTTTTCTGTCTAAAAACAATATAAAACTTAAGAATTTTTTTTGCTTTCTTTTGTAGGTTTTTTAAAAAAGATTAACTTTTTCAATTTAAATAGATTCAGGTGGCATGGTGGTTTTTTGTTATGTGGCTGAGTGGCACTAGGCTTTTAATGTACCCATCCCCTGAATCCCCTGAATAGTGTACAATGTACTCAGTAGGCAATTTTTCATCCAGCACTCCCCTCTCAAGCTTCCCCTTCTGAGTCTCCAGTGTCTGTTAAGTCACTCCATTGCTTAGCTCCCATTTACAAGTGAGAACATGCAAAAGATATTTTTATTCTTTTTGATATTGGGGGGGGTGTGTGTGTATTAATATTCACCACATTTTCTTTATCCACTCATCTGTTGGTGGGCACTTAGTTTGGGTCCATATCTTTGCAACTGTGAATTTTTCTGTGATACACATACAGGTGCAGGTGTCTTTTGTACGAAAGGGCTTCCTTTCCTTAGGGTAAGTGCCTGCAAGCAGGATTGCCGTATCAAACGGTAGGTCTGCTTTGGTTCTTTTGAAACCTCCATACTGTTTTCCCTAGAGGTTATACCAGTTACATTCCCAATGATGTTTTCCTCCATTATTTCCTCAAATAGATGTACCATGCTTTTTGTGTTTTCTTTTTCGTCAGGGGTATCTATGAGTCTTATTTGTGGGCATTTCGTATAATCTCATTTTTTTTTTTTTAGAGATTTTATTCATTTCTCTTGAATCTTCTTTATTTTTTAGAGACTGGGCTAATTAAAAAACCTTGTCTTCAAGTTATGAAATTCTTCATTATGTTAAGTTTAGTCTGTTGTTAAGACTTTCTGCTGTATTTTGAAATTGCTCACTGAGTCTATGATTTCCAGATGGTCTGGGCTTTTTTAAAGGTTATCTGTCGCTTTAGTAAATTTTTTATTCATGTCCTAAATTTTTGTTTATTTGTTTGTATCTTTGTGATTCTACTGAGCTTACCTGTAGTCCGTATTTTGAATTCTGTGTGACATTTCAAGTATTTCCTTTTGGAGTTCATTGCTGGAAAGTTAGTGTGATCCTTTGGGGTGTTGAGAGAGAGCCTGTTTTTTCACATTGCCAGAGTTCTTAATGCTAATTTCTCCTCCTCTAGTCTTCTTCCCTAGATACCTTCTTCCTTCATACCTTCCTCCCAAGTGACAGTTATCTCTGTCCTTCAGGGGTGCAGAAACACCCAGACTCTCAGCTTTCACCTTGACCAGCGGTAGCAGTGGGAGCAGCTCCACCTGCTTTGTGCAGGGCTACAAGACTAGCTGTGGGCTGTAGCTGAAACGCTCTAGCAGGGGAGGTGTGGTTGTGCCAGGGCTCCACCTCCAAGGAGGGCAGGCTCCTCCAAGAGGAGATGTGTACCTCAGAGAAAGGACTGCTAGTCCTGTCCTCCCTCAGCTGAGGCAGTAGGTTTAGGGAACACGAAAGCACTTGCCATGTCTTCTTAGAGTGCATCCCAAGTTCTGTGGAATCCTGGGTGTGATAGTGCTATGTCAGAGGTGAGACAGCAGCTGCTAAGTGCCCTGGCTTATAAATCTCCCTCTCTGGATTCCTGACCAGCCCAAAGTGGAGGCTGCATTTGGAGAAGTGGGCGGAGGAGGATGAGAAGGCCCCAAATAATGGGTGGTTGGTATTTGGTTCTCTGGTTCCCTTTGTCCTAATTTGGCCTGTGGTGTACTGTGAGCTAGAAGTGGCCCACTTTGAATGCGCAAACTCCAAGAGATATATAATTCCCCCTAGACCCAGTGGTCCCTCCCTAAGGCTCCTGTGGTCTAAGAAGGTACTAGGGAGTGTTGGTTGTGGATCCAGCAGTCTAGAGACCCAGGGGCTGAGATTCCCAGGTCCCAACAGCGACTGAAACACAGTCCCTCCATGAAAGGAGGGAAATGAGCTCACATTGTCTGTGCAGAATGTGGCATGGTAGGCAGAGTACTGTTGGGACTGTATTTCCCCTTGCAAGCCTGGGACTTACAGCTCACCATACCAAAAGCTCATCTGTGTCCACATTTGGGTGGCTGAATGAAGGAGGGTGCCATCTCCATGTATGTCCCTTCTCAGGTTTCCTGGCTGTACACTTCCAAAATAGTACCTTGGGCCTGTGACCAGAGATGGTGGTACCTCTTCCAGGCAGACACTCTGGAGAGTATGCTGGGCGGAGTGCCATCTACTTGTGTCTTTCTCATTGCAGCTTGTAGCAGGTGAAAATTATCCTCGGAATAGGTAGGAGAACTTGGGCTTTTCAGCTGGGCATGCCTGGGTCAGCCCAAATTTAGCCCAAGGGTGGGGCACTGCCTGGCTTCACACCACTCCTATAGTGGTGCCCTGGGCATGTGGCCAGAGAGGGCAGGGCCTTTCTTAGGTAGGCTGTGCTGGCAGGAGACTGGGGGTTTGCGGTTCACTTGAGATTTAGTCCCACAGCATCCAGCTGCAGGATGGTAGGTACGTACCATCATAGAGGAGTACAGAAAAACCTAGTTTTCCTGCCCCTCTCCAGCCAGATGGGCTGCAGCTGTGTGTCAAGCACACACACAGTCCAAGAGTTTGGGCACTGCCCTTTGTCAGATTCACAAAACATTGCTTTGAACTTGGAACTGTAAAGCCTGGGGCCCCAGCCAGGCATTACCATGGACAAGAAACTGGAAAATGCTGTCCATACATATCTCAGTCTCATCTGTAGCCCATAGCAGTGCTGTGGAGACCTTCCCAGGGCTATATTGAAGCTCCTCGGCTTCTCTATCACTCCTTAGGCCCACGCAGTGGCTGGAGGTGTGCCTGTGGTTCCCTGGTATGCAGGCTATCAGGATGGCACCTGGTTCAGGGTGCTTTAGGCTTGGATGTCTGTGGACAACTCTTCCCCCTGAGTTTCCTTTCTGGAACAGTGTCTCTGAGCAATCTCTAAGCAGCTCCCTATGTTAGGCCTGAGACCTGAATGAGTCAGGGGATTCTCTTGTAGTCAAGACCCCTCATTTTGGAGAGTGGAGCCCCAGAGACTTCTGTTTTATTGCTTCATGCATTCAAGAGCTAGTCCTGGCTGTTAGCTGCCCCTGGCCAGGCAAGTTGCCCTGAACCCCCCATCCCACACATACCTTTGATGTTTCCCATTGTTTCCCTGTTGAATCCTAGTGTTCTCTTCTAGGTGATGATGATTTTCAAGATATGAGAATCTGCTTACTACTCTGGTGGTTTCTCTCTGTGGAAGAAGCACATACTGTCCATGTGTGGTCAACCTAGTTAACCATCTTGATCTCGTCTATTCTATAGTCATTTTAAGAATGAAAGATCTTAAGGAAATGAAACTTTAAATCTTAAATATTTATTCTACTTCAGAGATTTTTTTTTTTTGCTACTCTATTATAATAGGTTTTACTTTAATGAATGACTCCTTTTTAATATGAGTTAGTTGTGAAAGGATGAAAATAATAATTATATATGGTTTTTAAGGGAAAGGAAAAGAAAGTACAGTGTACTGTTGATTAGTTATTGTTCATTTATTGCTCTAGATTTCCTGATTTTTATGTTTTATGCTTCTCTCTAATCACATGACTCTCATACTACTTTTAAAAAAATAATGATATAGTTTGCTAGATTTGCTAAATATGGCAGTAAAATAGTGGTGAAAAGAATAGAGCAATGTGAGGTTTTAACTGACATTCTTATAAAAATCTATCTCACCAGAGTAGATTTGAAGGCTATAATTATTCTTTCAAAATGAAATTGATGAGAATACTAAGGTTGATGACCAATACTTTACTTCTTACACTTTTCAGATGTAAATACAGCCGATGTTTTTTTATATTCATGTGGGCTTGTATTTTATTTTAGTTTCAATGAATAGAATACTCAATGTACAGATGAAATTAATTGGAAGTGTTTTGATCTAGAGAATGCAGCACTCACCTGATCTAATGAGTTTTATGATGGAGTTGAAGATGATTTTGGTAAGTTTTTTTTCCTAATATTGTTATTGTAAAGTCTTGATTTTTTTCTGTAATTCTTTTAAAAACATTGTTAGAATTTAAATCTTCTCAACTCTTAGTTCTTTAGTGTTTCATTTTACTGTATGCATAAATATTGATAGTACTTTTCTTAAATTGTATGTGAAATAGAACAATGTGTTGGAACCACTTGGATTTTATTACAAACTGGATACCCTTGATCCTAGTGTTGTGTAAGTGGTAAAGAAATAAAATATACTTTTGACCCAATGGGGAATTTAACATCTAAGGAGAAATGAGTGAGTCATACATAAAGATACAATATGATATATAAATAATTTTGTATATAGGCACAGATTTCTTTCTTTTTTTTTTTTTTAATTAAACCATAGCTATGTACATTAACGCAATCATGGGGTACAATGTGCTGGTTTTATATACAATTTGAGATATTTTCATCAAACTGGGTAACATACACTTCATGGCATTTTCTTAGTTATTGTGTTAAGACATTTATATTCTACATTTAGTAAATTTCACATATACCCTTATAAGATGCACTGTAGGTGTGGTCCCACCAATTACTCTCCCTCCACCAATCCTTCCCCGTCCCCTCCCCTCGTTTTCCTCCCTCTCCCTCTTCTTGGGCTATAGTTGGGTTAGAGCTTTCATATGAAAGCTATAAATTGGTTTCAAAGTAGGGCTGAGTACATTGGATACTTTTTCTTCCATTCTTGAGATACTTTGCTAAGAAGAATATGTTCCAGCTCCATCCATGTAAACATGAAAGAGGTAAAGTCTCCTTCTTTCTTTTAGACTGCATAATGTTCCATGGTGTATATACACCACAATTTATTAATCCATTCATGGGTCAATGGCACCTGGGCTTCTTCCATGACTTAGCAATTATGAATTGGGCTGCAATCAACATTCTGGTACAAATATCTTTGTTATAATGTGATTTTTGGTCTTCTGGACATATACCTAGTAGAGGAATTGTAGGATCAAATGGCAGGTCTATTTTTAGTTCTCTAAGTGATCTCCAAAGATCTTTCCAAAAGGAATGTATTAGTTTGCATTCCCATCAGCAGTGTAGAAGTGTTCCCTTTTCTCCACATCCACACCAACATCTCTGGTTTTGGGATTTTGTGATGTGGGCTGATCTTACTGGAGTTAGATGACTGATATCTCACAGTAGTTCTGATTTGCATTTCTCTGATGATTAAGGATGGTGAGCATTTTTTCATGTGTCTGGAGGCTGTGGGTCTGTCTTCTTCAGAGAAGTTTCTCCTCAAGTCCCTTGCCTACCCTGAGATGGGATCACTTATTCTTTTCTTGCTAATACGTTTGAGTTCTCTGTGGCTTCTGGTTATTAAACATTTGTCAGAGACATAACCTGCAAATATCTTCACCCATTCTGAGAGCTGTCTGCTTGCTTTACTGACTGTGTTCTTGGCTGTGGAGAAGCTTATTAGCTTGATCAGATCCCAGTAATGTATTTTTGGTGTTGCCTAGGAGGGTCCTCCTCATAAATGTTTGCTCAGGCTGATTTCTTCAAGTGTTTTCCCTGCACTTTCTTCTAGTATTTTTATAGTTTCATGTCTTAAGTTTAAATCCAGTGAGAGTCTATGTTTGTTAATGGTGAAAGGTGTGGGTCCAGTTTCAGTCTTCTACAGGTTGCTAGCCAGTTCACCCAGCACCATTTGTTAAATAGGGAATCTTTTCTCCATTGAATGTTTTTAAATGGCTTGTCAAAGATCAGATAATGGTAAATAGGTGGGTTCATCTCTTGCTTCTCTATTCTGTTCCATACATCTACCTCTCTATTTTTGTGCCAGTACCATGCTGGTTTGATCACTATCGATTTATAATATAGTCTGAGGTCTGGTAGCATGATTCCTCCTGCTTTGTTTTTATTTCTGAGTAATGTCTTGGCTATTCGAGTTTTTTCTGATTCCGTATAAAATGAAGTATTATTTTTTCAAGATCATATTTTTAAAGTATGACAGTGGAGCTTTAATAGGGATTGCATTAAAATTGTATATTGCTTTGGGTAGTATGGACATTTTAACAATGTTTATTCTTCCCAGCCACGAGCATGGTATGTTTTTTCCAATTGTTAACATTTACGGCTTTTTCTTTTCTTAGAGTTTCATAGTTCTCTTTATTTCACGTCCTTTGTTAGGTAAACTCCCAAATATTTCATCTTCTTTGGCACTACTGTGAAGGGAATAGAGTCCTTGACTGTTTTTTCAGCATGACTATTGTTGGTATATATAAAGGCTACAGATTTATGAGTGTTGATTTTGTAACCTGAGACACTGCTGTCCTCCTTGATCACTTCTAAGAGTTTTGTAGTAGAATCCCTGGTGTTTTCAAGATATACAATCATATCATCTGCAAAGAGTGAAAGTTTAATCTCTTCTGACCCTATGTGGATACCCGTGATCATCTTTTCTTGCCTAATTGCGATGGCTAAGACTTTCATTACAGTGTTAAAAAGCAGGGAGACAATGGGCAACCTTGCCTGGTTCCTGATCTGAGTGGAAATGATTCCAATTTAACTCCATTCAATACTATATTGGCTGTGAGTTTGCTGTAAATGGCTTCTATCAGTTTAAGAAATGTCCTTTTTTTATACCCATTTTCTTAAATGTTCTGATTGTGAAAGGATGCTGAATATTATCAAAAGTTTTTTTTTTGCATCAATTAAGAGAATCATATAGTCTTTAATTTGGTTTTTTAATTTGTTTATGTGATGAATTATAATTATAGATTTATATACATTGAACCAGCCTTGAGATCCAGGGATAAAATCCACTTGGTCATGGTGTATAATTTTTTTGCTGTGTTGCCAGATTCTGTTTGCTAGGATCTTATTGAATATTTTTTTTTCATCAATATTCATTAGTGATATGGTATATAAATTTCTTTTCTTGTTGGGTCTTTTCCTGGTTTGGGGATCAAGGTGATGTTTGCTTCATAGAATGTGTTGGGTAGTATTCCTTCTTTTTCTACGTTTTCAAAAAGGTTGAGTAATATGTGTACTAATTTCTTTTTAAAGGTTTGGTAGAATTATGATGTTAAGCCATCTGGTCCTGGGGTTTTCTTTTTAGGGAGATTTGATTTATTTTTGCTATTTCATAACTTGATATAGGCTTGTTCAACATTTCCACTTCATTCTGGCTAAGTCTAGGAAAGTGGCGTGCTTCCAAGTATTGGTCTGTTTCCTTCAGATTTTCATACTTCTGAGAATAGAGTTTCTTGTAATATTCATTAAAGATTTTTTGAATTTCTGATGAGTCTGTTATTATTTTGTCTTTGTCATTTCTGATTGATAAAATTAGAGATTTTACTCTTTTGTTCCTGGTTAGGTTAGCCAAAGATTTATCTATTTTAGTGACCTTTTCAAAAAACCAACTTTCTGATTTTTTAATGTGTTGTATAATCCTTTTTTCAATTTCATTTAATTCTGCTCTAATTTTGGTTATTTCTTTTCTTCTGCTGGGTTTGGGATTAGAATGTTCTTCCTTTTCCAGGTGCTTGAGATGTTCCATTAAGTTGTTAACTTCCTCTCTTTCCATTCTCTTGAGGAAGAGCTTGCTGTGCTATAAATTACCATCTTAGGACTGCCTTTGCGTATCCCAGAGGTTCTGATAATTCGTGTCTTCGTTGTTGTTTTGTTCCAAAAATTTGGTAATTTCCTTCTTAATCTTGTCTATGACCCAGCTATTATTCAGCATAAGGTTATTTAGTTTCCATGTTTTTGTATGAGTATACAGATTCCTATTGTTATTGAGTTCAACTTTTATTCCATGATGGTCTGAGAAGATGCAAGAAATAATTTCTATTCTTTTAAATTTGCTGAGGTTAGACTTGTGACCTAAGATGTGATCAATTTTCATGTTCAGGCCATGTTCCATCACCTGATGAGAACAATGTGTGTTTAGTTTTGTTAGGATGAAATGTTTTGTAGATGTCTGTTAAATACACTTGTTGAATGTTTAAGTTTAAGTCTAAAATTTATTTTCTTAGCTTCTTTTTGGAGGATCTATCCAGGACTGCCAAAGGAGTGTTAAAAAAACTCCAACTGTTATGGTACTGGAAGAAATCAAGTTGCTCATGTCCGTTAGTCTCTCTTATAAGTTGAGGTGCATTCTGGTTGGGTGCCTAAATGTTAATAATTGAAATCTCATCATGTTGAGTGTTACCCTTAACACATATGAAGTGACCATCCTTATCTTTCCTTACTTTTGTTAGTTTAAAGCCTATTGTATCTGTGAATAAAATTGCAACACCTGCTTTTTTCTGATTTCCATTTGCCTGAAATACATATGACCATCCCTTCACCCTGAGTCTATATTTATCTTTAAGGTAAGATGAATTCTTATATATAGCAGATATCAGGCCTGAGTTTTTATCCAGTCAGCCAACTTGTGCCTCTTTAGAGGGCAATTTAAGCCATTCACATTGATTGTAAATATTGATGAGCTTGGTAGAATTTTGGGTATTGAGTTTTTCAAAGGTCCAGTGGACATTTTTTATCCTTTCCCCACTGTGGAAGTTGGAATTTGATCAGAAGTTTCTGAGTGAGGTTACTTTTGTGGTGGAGGATTGTGCTGGTCATTATGCAGGATAGGTCTGAGAATATCCAGGAGACCTGGTTTAGTTATGGCAAATTTCTTCAACGTGTGAATGTCATTAAAGTATTTGATTTCTCCATCATAAATGAAACTCAGTTTCACTGGATACAGGATCCTGGGTTGAAAATTACTTTGTTTTAGGAGATTAAAAGTTGATGACCACCCTCTTCTAGCTTGAAAGGTTTTAGCAGAGAGATATGTAGTCATTCTAATATTCTTTCTCTTGTAGGTTATGGTTTTCTTATGTCTGGCTGCTTGCAGAATTTTCTCCTTCATTTTAACTTTGGCAAAGTTAATTATAATGTGCCTAGGAGATGTCTTATTCAGGTTGAGTTGTGCTGGTGCTCTGAAACTCTGCTATCTGAATTTCAGAATCTCTTGGCATGTCTGGAAAGTTCTTCATAATCTTGTGAAGAAGAGCCTCTGTGCCTTTTGAAGCTACTTCATCACCTTCAGGAATTCCTATAAGGCAAATATTAGTTTTCTTTGAATTATCCCAGAGCTCTCTGACAAAAGGATCTGTTTTGCTCTCTACTTCTCTTCTTCTTTGAGTGTTTTGGAGAGTTCAAAAGCTTTGTCTTCAATATCAGAAATCCTTTCTTCTGCCTCCTCCATTTTGTTACTGAGGGATTCTACTGAGTTTCTCAGATATTTGAGGGCTACAAATTCTTGTCTCGCTGTGTCAAAAATCTTTGGTGATTTTGTCTTTGAATTCATTGAATTCTTGAGATAACTTTTGAAATGATCCTTGAATTTCTCATTCCAACTTTACCTTCATCCTATTAATCTTATTTGTAATCCAAATTCTGAATTCAATTTCTGACATCACAGCCCTCTGTTTATGAATGGGATCTTCAGTTGTGTCCACCATGTCATTCCTTGGGGGAGTTGATCTACTCTGGTTATTCATGTTACGGGAGTTTTTTCACTTATTCCACCCCATGATTATTTTAGACCATTTGGCTAGATGAGCAGATAAGGTGAAGTTGGTTTAGGGACTCCTGGAATAGTGATTAACCAGCCCTTTGCCCAAGAGCTGTGACTTGTGTCTGTACCTTTTCCCCTAGAGCTTTGCAAAGGACCCACACAGTGCTATGGCCTGAGCAACTGGGGACCTGGTTGTTGTGGTGGGGTAAGTGGCTCTGTCTTGTCTTCATGTGGTCTTTCCTACCCTAGTGAATCAGTTATTCTGGGTTGAAGTCTCAGCTGTGGAGAAATACCAGCAAGTAAGTCACCATGCCCCCACACAGGCAACAACTGGAAAAGGAAAATCAAACCTTCCCAGAACCACACACCCAGGGTATCACTTTGGATAGTCCTCAGGTGATTGGCCCACTTCAGGAGGTCCAAATCAGTTGTCCCAGTCAGCACCGGTCTCAGCTGGGAGAATTCAAAAATTCTCTGGCAACTAGATAGCAGGGGTATGCTGGCAGGTCAAGAATGACTCGCTCTGGTGCTCTGTGAGGTCAGAAGGACCCACCCAGGAAGTGAATTAGTCTGAGACATTTGATGCCTCCTTCCCCACCTTGTGCCTCTATCACACTGGTAACCCTGCAGGGCTGTGACCCAATTCCTTCCAATGAGCAGATGCTCCAGGGATTTGTGCTTGCCTGAGTCACAGGGAGATCTGTCTCCTCAGCCAGGTCACCGCTCTCTGCCACTATGCAGCAGGGGGAGCTGAGGCCTCACAATTTTGAGGGCGTAATGGAGGCTGGGGTGGTTCACTCAGTTCTAGCCCAGCCCCTGATTGATGTTGCTGACAGAACAGAACAATATCGCAGAATTTATTTCTGTCCTGGCTATATTCCTCTGCAGACCAGGCACTGTTTGAGTTCATAGAAACTGTGACTCAGCCCTGATCTGTGCTGCTGCCCAGAGCTGGCATGTCTGTCTCAGCTACGGTCTATGTTGGGGTGGGCACCGTAAGAGGTCACACTCAGCTGTCAGTTCCAGTCTCTGTCTGCCTGCCTTTGTCTCAGTGATGATCCCCTGAGCGCCGGGTGCTCACTAAAGCAGTCCTTCTGGCTCAGCCATGCTTGAGAGATTCTGTCTCTGCATTTGTTCCCTCCACACCCCGCCCAGGCAGGTACCTCCTCAGGCCATACCCTTTACTTGTGGGGCCTGTGTTACTGTTACTGTCCCAGATCTGTTCTGCCAGTGACTGCCACCCGAGAAGCTGCCTGGCTTCCTCTGATTGCCCAGAGAGGCAGGGAGCGTCTCTCCAAAATATCCTCAGGGGTGTGAGCCCTATTGTTCCCGCCACTGCTGCTTTGTGCTTTGGGGCACTTCCTCTCCCTCTCCTGTATGGTTCCCTCAGTTCACTGTCTCCTTACTCCTGTGCTGCAGAATGAGCACAGACCAGCAATAGCCCATGCCCTGTCCATACCTCTTGAGAAAATGCTCAAGATTCTGGACTCCATGGGGGACAGGACTCCAACCTCAGGTGAGAGTGGAGGGGAGTGCTTGGAAGTTCAGAATTGCAGGTAGAGAGTATATACAGTTTTATGCCTGGCAGGAGAGTGTCATGGCACATTCATAAGTCCTCTCTAGGGAAGGAATTTCCAGTTTTTAGAGGGTCTCTCCCAAGGAATAAAATAGGAGGAGATCTGAACTCTGCTTGGTTGTTTGTATAGAGTATACTGTGAGCCTTTCTCATGGGTGAGGGGACTCCCATCTGCTTAGAAATGGATTTTGTACCTATTGTTCATTTCCTTGGGGTCGCAGCTTGCCTCAGCAGGGTTGATGTGGGTTCTTCAACCTTCTGTCTTGGCTCAGCTCCAAACCATCAGCTTGCTTGCTAAACTTCTGTTCTTTAACTGTCCTTGTGGACGGGAGCCTCTGTGGAAAACCTACTCTAGTTGTCCATCTTGACTCTGCCTCTAGGCACAAATTTCTAAAGAACTCATTAGGCTTCATTTCTTATAGTTATATAACAGTAATTGATCATTTTTGCATAATTAATTATTAATCACTTTTGCATAAAATACTTGATTAGTTTATCCTATGGACATTTGTTTTGTTTTTTTTTTTTGAAATTTTATTTTCTTAAAAAAACTTGTATAATAAGTTTTCAACATAAACAAGGAAGAGGGAAGATTACAGTGAATACCCATGGGCCTGTGACCTAACTTGAACATTGTGTCAATTGTTGATTCCTCTCCTACTTTTCTGGAAGAAGGGGACTAGAGTATTTTAAAGGAAATCCTGGATATCATATTCATCCCTCCATAAATGTGTCACTCTGACTCTGGTGGCTAAATGCTTTTTGTCTGTTTTTAAATATACTATTGTAACTCTATCAAAGTTAATAATTATTCCTTACAGCTGCTTTGTTTGTATTAGTATTCGAACAATAGGTATGGCTGTGTGCCAGGAAACTTTGGCATATATTTAGTTGAAATGTCTCTTAAGTCTTATGTAGGACTTACAAAGGTAATTTATAGCAGCTTGTTCTCTTCACCTTACATTTTTTTTTTATTCCATCTGCTTGTTGAATAAACCAAATTATATGTCTTATAAAGTTTCCCACATTCTGTATTTGGTTTGTTAGATATTCATTCTTTGCAATCTGGCAGTTAGATTTGGAGATCTTGGCAGATTTAGGTTCGTTTGTTGTGATAAGAGTACTTGGTGCTTTATATTTCTATTATATCTCATCAGGATGTACTTGATATGGATAGTTCTTATTTTATAGTAAAGTTAAGATTGATCAATACATTTGGATTTACCTAATATAAAGTGTCCCATCAGCCAATTACTTAACAACTTCAGCATCCGATGATAGTCATTGCTTACATCCACTTTTTCATTAGGGTTTATAGATGATGATTTTTAAAATTCCATTTTCTGCCTTTATTAGCTGAAAATCTTCTACAGAGAATTTCATGTGTTATTTGCTTAATTTGAGGCACAGTTCATACTGGAGAGATAGGATAAATGCTTGTTTTTTTTCCCTTTTTAAACAACCAATTTATAGAATAATGAATTGGTGCCTAGCAACTGCCACAGGGAACTAAAGTTTTTTTTTTTTTTTTAGTATCATAAAGAGCTTGTGGGCTTTTACATTTTTGATTAACTTTAATACATTGTAGTCATTTTATCTTTTGATGCTTACATTTTTCCAGTTTTGGTCAGTTCAGCCCTTTCACATTGGCTTCTGAGTTCTTTTAATTTTACCCAAGCTTCTTTGCTTTCTGACATGAGTTGCCCCCAGGCTTATTTACTCATCTTATCCAGAACTGCAGTCAGCCATTTCTCCACTGAGCCATGGGTTTTGGATGCCTCAATCTGGAAACTGATATGTTCATTGCTGTTGCACCTATGCATTTTCAGTGGACAAAACTATAAAAAAATACATTTTAGAAAGAGTATAATTAATCAGGTGTTCATATTGGTACTTCCAATTCACATTTGGCATTTAAGGGTTTTTACTTCTTTGTCTCTTTATTCTGAAAATGTTGGTTTTTTAATAACATTATTACAGTGTTATGATTTTTAATTATATTTTACTATGTTTGTTCCTATCTGTATATTTATATCAAAATTACAAATACTAATGCTGCTACTAACAGTTGAAAGCAATTGGTATTTCTTTCTTTTTTTTTTTTTGTAGTTTTTGGGTTTGAACCCACCACCTCTGCTATATGTGGCCAGCTTCCTACTCCTTTGAGCCACAGGCACCACCTTATTTCTTTTGGTTCTTTATGAGACTTTTTAATTCCTAGCAGCAGCTACCACACATAGAGTGTTTAGTTGCTAGATATTTCTTTTGAATTTTATTTTAATCTTCATAATGGCTCTTTGAGGTAGCGCTTTTATAAAGTATTTCAGATCAGAAGCAAGGGCTTAAAGTCAATTTCTAAAGTTTAATATTGATTTATTAATTTAATTTATAAACACTAATAAGGATTATCAAAATAGGTTATAAGTTTCTTTTTCTCTTAATTTTCTTATTTCAACAGATTTGGGAGGCACATCTGGTTTTTTTTTACATGGGTGTATTTTATGATAGTGAAGTCAGGGATTTTAGGGTATCTGTCACCCAAACAATGTACGTTGTACCCATAGGTAATTTTTGATCATTTACCCCTCTTCTGCTTTTCCTCCTTCTGAGTCTCCAATGTTCATTATGTCACTCTATATTTATAAATGAGAACATGCAGTGTTTATTAAGCTTCCACTTAACAAATGAGAACATGCAATATTTGTTTTTTCCATTTTTTTTTTGTTTGTTTTTTGTTTTTTTGAGACAGAGCCTCAAGCTGTTGCCCTGGGTAGAGTGCTGTGGCATCACAGCTCAGAGCAACCTTCAATTCCTGGGCTCAAGTGAGTCTTCTGCCTCAGCCTCCCAAGTAGCTGGGACCATAGGCGCTCACCACAAAGCCTGGCTATTTTTTTATCTTACAGTATATTTCACCCTATAGTTAAACTTCCACAGCACACTTAAATTACATTGATCAAAAAAAAAAAAGTGTTAATATAGCCAAAGAATATGGGGAAAGGGGAGAGGAAGGGGAAGAGAGGGGAGAGGATGGGTGGAGAGAGGATGACTGGTGGGATCACACCTATGGTTCATCTTATAAGGGTGCATGTAAATCTTTCTAAATGTAGAATATAAATGTCTTAACACAATAACTAAGAAAATGACATGAAGGCTATGTTAACCAGTTTGATGAAAATATTTCAAGTTGTATATAAAAATAGCACACTGTACCCCATGACTGTATCAATGTACACAGCTATGATTTAATAGAAAAGAAAAAAAAAGTTTAAAAAAATTTACTGTTATTTGTATTTCATTCAAAAATAATTTAATGATCTTTAAAAACTTTCCCAGCATGCCTAAGATCCTCTCATGGCACACTGGTTGAAAATCACTGATCTAGATACTATTAATAGTTCCTTGTCAGACGCATAGTTTGCAGATATTTTCCCCCATTCTGGAGGTTGTTCACTGTGTAGAAACTTTTTAGCAAAGTACATTATTTTTTTTTTGTTTGTTTAATTTGCTTTTGGGATCTTAGTAATAAATTCTTTGCCTAAGCTGATGTCTGGGAAAGTTTTTCCTAATTTTTCTTCTATGATTTTTTTATTGTTTCAGGTCTTACGTGTAAGTCTTTAACATCTTAAGCTTATTTTTGTGTTAGTATTAATATTGCTTAGTATTGCTTTGGTCCTTTGGCTTCTTTTTTGATTGCATATGAAATTTAGGATTGTTTTTTCTAATTCCTTAAAAAATGTTATTGGTATTTTGATGGAAAATTGATTATAAATGTCATTAAAGGCCATAATAATGAATAATAATAACCTTTAAAAAGACAAGGTGAAAAAATAAAATATGTTTGGTTTACATCTTCCTGCCATCAGAGAATAACTTGAAAAATGTCTTTTGTCTCTTTATTGTAATTTTTAAAAAAGTATACAAACATAAAGGCTGAGGGAACCAGGGTAAAAACTATATGTAGCGTTTCCTATTAAGCACTTATTACTGAAACTAATAAATCTTAACTGTTATTTATTTTGAAGAAATAGTTGTTTAAAAATATTCAAATCTCTGATTCTATTTAGTACATTTGCTATTATATTTCTGAATAAAAATGAGAGCTTTCTTCAGAAATTATGGATAAAGCTGGTGATTTTATTGCTCATTTAGGATAGTATGTTTTAAAACGTAGGAATTTTAGTTTAGGTTATGTTAGGCTATGTTGTGAATAATAGGGTTCCTATAATACAGTCACCAAAGTATTGAGAATAATGCTCAAATGAAATCAATAGTTATTGAACTTAGTCAGGAAATGTAAATTTCTTTTCGAGTTTTCTGATAATAACTAGGCATATAGTGGGTAATGCACATATATTGAATAAATGAACAGTTATTTATTAGTTAGCTATTTAAAAGAACCCTTTGAGGTAGGTTGTTTTATTTCTGTTTTAGACCTGATTCACTGAGAGACTAAGGGCTCAAAACTAGACTGTTAAAATCAAGATTTATAACTTCAGCTTCTGTTTGTAAAGCCTTTCTGCTGTATACTTCTGCTTCCTTCTCTGTAAAGAACATGTTACTTCTCTGCCTTTGCCCTTTTTTCTGATACAGTTATAGAGTAACTTGTCTGACTTTCCAAAGTAAAAATTAGAGTTTATAAACGTCATAAGGTTGGGATCAAAATACATTTTTATTATTACCTGAGTTTATTTTTACTTTCAGTTTGTAGATAGCAATAATTTTTTTAGAATAAAAATAGAAATTTCAAAAGAAATACTATATTAATTCATTCTATTTTGTAACTAGTAGAGGATAATCTTAATAGTACAAATTTATTTTGGGGGCCCATCAGGCTATCTTTTAGATATCATTAGGCATGTAGATTATAAGAAAGGCAACATATGCCTTGTCTTCTAGGAGCTTACCCTCAATTTAAATCACTACTGACATTCTTAGCTTTCTAAATCTGCTTTTATAATTTTTTTTATCCTAAAGCAGATTTAGAACTAGATTAAAGTAGGTCCAGTTAATAGTCCTGATTTTAAAATGTCATTTTATGAAATCTGATTTTTCTAATACTATCTCAAGTTAATATAGTCTGTATAATAAGGGGATAGTAGAAGATTATATACTTTAAAGCACAAAAATTTCAACCTTTTATGTGAGGGTTATATTTGTCACAATGAATTTTGAACTTGAATTATTTTGAACTGATTTTTGTTATTTAATGTGGATGATTTTTAAAATTTTATTTTCTTCTAATATCTTTGATAGTCCAGACCATATGAACATTTAAGTAATTTATAGATACATTTGTTTTTGTTTTCCAAATAAGGTATTTTTCTAGGTTAGCCACTTTAATTGGTCATTTTTAGCTTCAGCAATTTTAGTGATGTTTACTTGTGAAAAATATAAATTTTAGTTTTGGACAGGGGACTGTAAAGCATTTTGCAGATTACATTGGTGGGCCTAGCAAGCAAAGGCCCTAGTCAGATGGATGGCAATAATACTTGAACACCTGGTGGAGGAGTAATATAGAATGTAAGTCAGTGACAGAAATTAGCATGTAGTTACTGATTGTGATGATGAGGGTTTTTGTGTGTTGGGATATGGTTCACAGTGATATGCAAATATATTGGTTCAGGCAGAGTACTTGGAGCTTGGGCTTTCCTTAAAGGCCCATTTTAAAAAAAATACCAAATATATCTATAGGAGTAAAAGGATAGCAAAGCATTGAGGATGAGAATAAGGGAAAAAAAACTGTTTTTATATCTTTTTATTTTTTTTTGAGACAGAGTCTCACTGTGTTGCCCTGGGTAGAGTGCCCTGGTATCACAGCTCACAGCAACCTCAAACTCTTGGGCTTAAGCAATTCTCTTGCCTCAGCCTCCCAACTAGCTGGGACTACAGGCAGCTGTCACAAGGCCCAGCTGTTTTTTTTTTTTTTTTTTTCCAGTTGCAGTTGTCATTGTTTGGCAGGCCCAGGCTGGCTTCGAACCCACTAGCTCCAGTGTATGTGGCTGGCATCCTAGCCGCTGAGCCACAAGTGCTGAGCTGAAAAAAAAAAAAATTTTTTTTTTTTTTAAATCTCTGATAGGTATTATAGTCCAGGAAAATTATTAAAATCAAGTACTAACTTTTCATTGTCTAGAGTTACACAGCTGATTCAGGCTTTTTCTTTTTCTTCCAAACAGGAAGCTGCTTTAAAGAATAGACAAGAGCTGTACGCACTGCCGCCTCCTCCTCACTACTACTTTAGCCTTATTGAAGAGATTGGAACTCTCGGTTGGGATAAGTATGTCTGTTTTAAAATATGTTTTAGAAATGCCTTTGTTTTATACATTTTAATTTATTTCTAGTTTAAGTATTCTATTTTATACCTGTTTTTAGTCAAAATGTTTTATTGTAATTAGAGTATCTGATCCTTATTGTTGCTATGAATTAAAAAGGAATATCATAAAAAATTGACCTATAAAGTATCATGCTAAATGCAATTGGTAAAAAATGACATTTTTATGGACACAGTAAGATGTTAGTTACCATAATAGATATTTTCACCGAACATATGATGTTATTCTAAATGTTGCTAAATTATTCATGTTTGAAAATTGATGCTTAGAAATGTGAAAGAGGCTAAAAAATTGCAGTACTTTTGGTATAAATGTGGTTGTTTTTATTAATACACCATTCAGTCTGTCTAAATTTAAATACGTACAACATTTTAAGTGCTTTTGTAGTTTGTGTAGTCAATTTTAGCAAAGAGGGTTTGGAAGAATCATCAAGCTTTTTGAAAAAACTGATGCATAAAGAAACCTAACAGAAGTTTGGTCGATCGGTATGCAGATTGTTTAAAACTTCATCCATAAAGCACCTGCAAAAAAAAAAAAAATCTTTGCTCATTTGCTTGATATTCAATTTCTGGATTTAGCTGTTGTCTTGTTGTGGATACTTTGAAACATTACGTTTATTATTAGGTGTATTATACACTTTCTACTTTGAGCTAAAGCAAGAGTAAAGATATGTCAGTTTAGTTCTTACCGCGTCTTAACTACTATCGATGGTATTTTAGTATTCATTTATTGTTTCAGTTTACATTGCTCTATTACTAAGGTAAATCAAAGGCTGGCTTTTAGTTACTAGGTGGAAAGAATGTGGAATTTTTTACCATTACCTTTGGCTGAATGTGTTTGAAACATTTCGTTATTCATCTGTTTGTTATTTTTTTACCTATTTTCTGTGGGTTGGCCTTTTGGTGGCTAACCTAAAAAGGAGCCAGCAAACAAAAATAGCTATTTAAAAGAAAACAAGGAACATATCTTAAATGTAAAATGTATATTCTTTAGTAGATTTTATACCATTACCTAATAGCTGAAGAAAAGATAGAGACATAAACATATTTTAGAATTCCACCTTACTGCCATATAAATTTCTTTCTAGAAGTAATAAAAAATTCAGTGTAAATATTAGAAAAAGAGGCAGAATTGGCTTGATGCCTGTGGCTCAAGTGGCTGGGGTGCCAGCCACATACACCTGAGCTGGCAGGTTTGAGCCCAGCCCAGGCCCGCCAAACAACAATGATGGCTGCAACCAAAAGGTAGCCAGGTGTTGTGGTGGGCCCCTGTGGTCCCAGCTACTTGGGAGGCTGAGGCCGGAGACTCGTTTGAGCCCAGGAGTTGGAGGTTGCTGTGAGCTGTGATGCCACCACACTCTACCCAGGGCGACAGCTTGAGGCTCTGTCTCAAAAAAAAAAAAAAAGGGCAGAATTATTTTCTTTTGCTTATGCCTCTTATTTCTCTTTATATTCCTTACAACATATAACAGATCAGATTTTTCTTTTTTTCACTCCAGTATTTGAATGAGAGGGCCATACCTCTTCTGGTGCGCTCTGTGCAGAGACGGAGTGGTTGGCCATTCTTTTAGGCATATACTTTAGTTAGACTTCTTAACCTTCCTGTCTTCCTGGTTAATAGTCAAAATGTGAGGATCTGTACTTAGACACCCCTGAGTACTCTGGTTCTTGCCAAAAATTATAACTTCGAATTTCACCTGTTAAGATCTTTTTAAAATCATGATTGCAAGTAATAGTGTTTCACTGTACACTGCTTAAATCTATATAATCCATTTATTTTATATGTGGATCTTAGAAGGGAACTGCGTTATTTCAGTATCATGTTTAATTGGTAAATTTTACCTGTGGATCATAGAATGGAACTGTATTATTTCAGTTTCTTGTTTAATTGCTCTCAAGGATGTTTCTAACTTGCATTAAGTGATATTGCATGGAACAGCCAGATGGAATGCATTGGGGGTTTTACGTTTGGAGATGTTCCCTATTCTATGATGCAGCATTATGTTTATAAGTGACATATCACTCAATATCTGACCTGTTTACTTAATGTATAATATTAATCATTAATAATACACATAATCAACCTATAATTGATTATGCTCCCTTTGACTTTGCCCCAAGAAAGGTTAATGTCAAAATTTTGGCCCACTGTTTTGGGCTATGATGGATATAGGATTTATATTTGTGTCTGCTAATCTTATCATGGCTTTTGTTCTTATTTTTCTCCTTTTTTAAAAAAACTTTGGTTTTATTTTTTATAAACTTTTATATTGCCTTAAATCTTACATAGAATGAGTAGTATTAAAAATAAAATGATCAATTTGTATCTGCTTTCTCAATCATTTGCAGCCTGTTTTTCATTCTGATATCTTCACTGAAATTGTGTCCTTGAAGATTGCCATTCTTGACTTTTTCTAGCATCTAATAGTAGTAGACTTTTCCTTCTTAAAACCCTTGCTTTTCATCTCTTATGACCATTGTAGATTCTTCTTTCTCCTTTTCCTTTAATTTCAAGAAATGCTTTAGGATCTTGATCATATCTGTTCTTGTCTTTACCTAAGTGGATCTGAATGCAGTGGTTTTGACAGCCATTGAATGGATGGGTCAACTTTAATTTTTTTTTTTTAATTGTGTAAGCTGAACCAAATAATATGTCTGTGGTGGTACTGTTGTTTCTGTTGTGAATTGTCAGTCTTTTAAAGTTAGGGCATAAATGAGGTTGATTTTTATTTTTCTTCAAAAATTAATGTGTGGGGCAGTGCCTGTGGCTCAAAGGAGTAAGGCGCTGGCCCCATATGCCAGACGTGGTGGATTCAAACCTAGCCCTGGCCAAAAAAAAAAAAAAACCCGCAAAGAAAACAAAAACAAAAACAAAAATTAATGTGTGGATGGTCTGCTGCTGCAAGCTTCATCTTCAGTGCTGCCTTGTCCTTTCTTAAAATGAGTTACCCACTTGTAAACTGCAGTGCCCCATAAACCTTTTGTAAAACATCATCCCCTCAACCTTCATTACAAATTTGATGTTTATTTTTGCTTCCATTTTAGCAAAATCATGTTGCTTTGAGAGGGGCTCTTTTCAGATGATATCTTACCTTTGTTAGTCCTGAAACTAGATCCTGTTCAGGCATGTGGAAGTATGACTTAATTTTAGTGTGAAAAATTTGAAATCCATGCATAAGTTTTTATAACATGCATTTTCCATAAACTTTTTGAAGACCTCTTGTATATAATGCAAACATTTTGTGGGACCAATGTGGGGGTATTCCTTGAGGCCAGGAGTTTGAGACTAGCCTGGGCAATATAGAAAGACTCTGTCTCTAAAAAAAAAAAAAAAAAAAAAAATGCCAGGCATGGTGGCTTGTGCCTGTAGTACCAGGTACTCAGGAGAGGGAGGGAGGAAGATCCTTTGAGCCCAGGAACTTGAGGTTACGGTGAGCTAGGATTAAAAACTACACACCAGGGTAAGCAACAGAGCTAGAATCTTTATCTTGAAAGAGGCAAAAGTGTACATATCTCACTGTGTAAGTTACTTTTTTATTCTTTTAATGGTGTCAGTGAATGAACTAGTTATTAATTTTAATATAGTCCAGTTATTATTTGTGTGTGTGTATGTTGTATGTATACGGAGGGTGCCAAAAATGTGTATACATTTTAAGGATGTTATCTGTGTTTTACTTTTTTTGTAGTTGAATCCAAGTTACCGTCACTGGTCAAGTTATACCTGGACATGCTATGCACATCCGTTTTACCTGAAACTTGTATACTTTTTGGATATGATCAATTTTATTTCTAACAAAGTTGCTTAAAATGTTATGCAAATTTTTTGCTCCCCTACACATACCTGCATATGTATATGTGTGTGTGTATTGCTTTATAGGTATATTACATACATATATATATATATGTATATATGCAGGTATGTATGGGGTGCCACACACATATATATATATGTTGTATGTCTGTAGGCATATATATACACATATATTTCTTTCATGATTTGCAATTCTGGTGTTTTATTTAAAAAATATTTGGTCACCCCAAAGTAGCCCTGTCAATTTTCACGTAAACCTTACTGGATTTTTGGTTGAGATTGAGTCAAACAAATAGATCAGTTTATGGAAAATTAACATCTTTATTTTATTATTTATTTATTTATTATTTTTTTTTTTTGTGGTTTTTGGCCGGGGCTGGGTTTGAACCCACCATCTCTGGTATATGAGGCTGGCATCCTACTCCTTTGAGACACAGGCGCCACCTGAAAATTGACATCTTTACAATGTTAAAACTGCTTATCCATGAACATGGCATATCCTTCTGTTTTTTAATCTCTTTTATTTTCTGTCAACATTTTTGTATTTTCCTGTGTTCAAATTTCATGTATCTTTTATTGGATATATTTCTAGATATGAAATGCTTTAAAAATGCAAAGGCTATTCCTTTGCAAAATGTCACTTTTTATATTTTTTTCTTACATATAGAAGAAATACCATTGATTTTGTGTATTGATTTTGCACTCAGATCTTGCTAAAGTAACTTGTAGATTCTAATAATATATCTATAGATTCTGTTGTTTCCAAGCTCCCCGTCATCTATAATACAAATAACAATAATTCTATTTTTTATATATTACACCCTTTGTTTTCTTGCATTATTGTGTTAGCTATGGTCTTCAGTAAATTTTTGAATATAAGTTATTATAGCAAGCGCTTTGTCTTGTTCCCAATTTCAGTGGCTATTTCAGTATTTGACCCTAAATATGATGCTTACCATACTTTTTCAAAGATACTCTTTTCCCATTTCTGAGATAAATATTAATGATATCTTTACACACAAGCATCCATGTGTAATTCTGCTATGTTCTCATGGATTTTGAGAAGCCAGAGAATAAGATTTTGTCATAATTTATCCACCATTATCTGGTAGAGTAAGAAAATCTATCAACTTTTTTTTTTTGCCACATAATTCTTAAATAACGTCTGATAAACTGACACACATGAAATTGGGTTTCAGGGCAGGTGTAGCTACCATTGTGCCCGGACCTGTGCTGTCTCCATACTAGAATTGCTATCTTTGAGGCCATGCTTGGGCAGTTGGACAGCTTCTTAAAATATCTTCTGACGTGACACACACAATGGTTTGTAGGACAAATTGAATTAAATGGATTTTCAGCATATTAATGATTTTTAAACTATGTCAGTATATCTACATTTTCCTTACATTCTAAGTTATCAAACTTATAGATTTATCAGTATAATTATAAAATCTGATAATAAAAGTAAAATCTTTCTTTAGGTAATGTTGACCTTGCTCTGTTTTTTAATTACATCCTTGGCATTTCTAATCAACTCCATAGAATCGAGCATTATAAAAATTTAAGTTGGAAAGGAAAAATAAATACTTTAAATATGATGGAAACTTCCCTGTTTTTCCTTTACCCACCTACTTTTTATAGAGGCAGTACTGAGGACTAGTAGCTGACCTTAAAAGTTTGATTGCTGCTGTTGTAATTTCTGTACTCGTTATAATTTTTCTTTTCTTTTTTTTTTAACTGTTGGGGATTCATTGAGGGTACAAAGAACCAGGTTACACTGATTGCATTCATTAGGTAAAGTCCCTCTTATAATTGTGTCCCATCTCCAAGAGGTATGTCATACCCTGTGACCACCCCCACTGCTCCTCCCTTCTTCCCCCTCCCTGCACACCCCTTCCCCCATCCCCCACTGCATACTAGGTCATCAGTTGTCCTCATATCAGAATCGAGTACATAGGAGTTTTGCTTCTCCATTCTTGTGATGCTTTACTAAGAATAATGTGTTCCACTTCCATCCAGGTTAATACAAAACATGTAAAGACTCTGTCTTTTTAATGGCTAAATAGTATTCTGTGGCATACATATACCACAGCTAGCTAATCCATTCCTAGGTTTCTGGGCATTCAGGCTGTTTTCACATTTTGGCGATTGTCAGTGAAGCTGCGATAAACAGTCTAGTGCAAATGTCCTTATGGTAAAAGAATTTTTTTTTTCTTCTGGATAGATGCCCAGTAGTGGGATGGCAGGATCAAATGGGAGGCCTAGTTTGAGTTCTTTTAGGATTCTCCATACTTCCTTCCAAGAAGGTTGTATTGTTTTGTAATCCCACCAACAATGTAAAAATGTTCCCTTGTTTGGTATTAAGTTGTGTCTTAGACTTGACAAATACTTTTGCTTTATATGTAAGCTGATCAAGCATTCCACTTCCTTCACCTAGGACACTTTTAATTTATGCCTTCTGTCCTGGCTCCTTTGAATCTCAAAAGTATCCCAGTTTGGAAGAAATGCATAGTCACTTTATATATAAGATACATTTATTTAAATTTTATTCAAAGATCATATATTAAACACTTCTAACAGGAGAAGTGAACTGATGATTTTGTTGTTTTGTGTGTTATTTGTTATTTAGGCATCATGTCATTCATCAGTTGGCCTTTTCAAGTTTGTCTTAGGGAAGAGCTGAGTTTTACTAAATCTGATGTGCCACAGAAAGGTTATCAACATATATTGTTAGTTTTTTTATTAAACCCCATTATCTTAGAAGCTGAATAATGGTGATATTTTATATAATTGTTAATGCATTTCAAAGAATTGTAACATTGGGGAAATGGAGATTCTTGTTTGTACGAAATTCATCTCAGTAAACAGACCGGAACTTTTATTCTAGTGTATCTGTTATGTGACATTGGACAAGTAACTTAATCTCTCTGATCCTCATCTTCTTCATTTTTAAATGAAGCTTATAATGCCTCATAATAAAGATGTTACAGAAATATGTTATGTGACTCACATAGTTCCTTGTGTAAACTATGTTTAAGGTTGTTGAGACGCTAGTTTACCTAACAATGTCAGATTATATATACAATTTACAGTACTTAATTAGTGCTATGATTTCAATTATTATAACCAATAATGGTAATTTTTATTGTTTAATACATAAGAACATAGATATTAATCAGTCTGATTTTCATTTATATTACTTTATAAATAGGATTTTTTTAGGTATCCAAATCATTAACTGACTATAAATTGTCTAGTATTGAAAAAATTATGCTTCTAGATTAGTGATATGTTTACAGTATTTGATTAAAACAATTTATATTCAGTTGTTTAAAACTTATACACCAATCAGTAAATATGAACCAGTCTGACAACAGCTTCTACATGGTCATGCATACATCGCACACTGACACAGAGAAATGCCAAACTTTCCTATTTCCTATAAAAAGTTTGTTTGATTGGCAAGCTAAAACTTATACGAAATGGAGGAGTGTGACTTTAGAGAAATTTTTAGTTTTTTTTATTTTTCATTGTTGTTTTGTTTTGCTACAAATAATTTAGGGAGGGAAGTTTTTACCAAAGGTGGATGTTGGGATAAACTTAGAAGGAATATAGAGAGCTTTAAAAGGGAGGGAATGGTGGAAGCCAGGTTGTAGACGTGGACATGTGCAGTTTATTCTTGGACTTTGGAATAGATCCTCACATAAGGGGAATAATATATTAGGCTTAGAATGAAGGGTCTTGACTGCCAGACTTATGATTCTTTATATGCAGGTGATGGGAGATTCTGAATATTTTTGAGCAGAGAGTTGATATGATTAAAAAGGTATTTAAGAAGATTAATCTGGATATAAAAGGCAGGATGGATTGGTGTATAGAAGACGCAGGAAATAAAGACACCCATTAGGGAGCTTGTTTTTAGTGATCTAGATGAAGTAGATAAAGCTTAAATTAGAGAGTGGCAATAAAAATGGAAACTTTATGCTTTATTAAAATTTCTTCAGCCTATCTTTTGATTTAGTCTGCCTTTTGATGTCATTACTACTTTAAATGGATCTAGATGCGTAAATAAAAGAAAAGCTAAATAACTTAAGCTATTGGTCAAAATAAGTACAGTATTTTAAGAGATATATAAAAAAAAAGATATAAAGCACATTTCTTCTGCTTTGCTGCACTGATACCATTGACAATAAAAGAAACCTCCCTAAAGCTTAAGTATTAACGTTCCTTTCAATGATTAAATAACTTTTTTTTTTTTCTGCAGTTTTGGCTGGGGCGGGGCTTAAACTGCCACTCCCAGTATGTGGGACCTAGAGCCACAGGTGCCGCCCATGATTAAATAACTTTTAACTCAAGTTTGGTGCCTTTTAGTCATTGCAGGCAGATTTATAAAGAAATGCAGCAGGTGATAAATACAAAGCAGAATGTCAAAGTAAGATTTTTCTTTTAGATTTTATAGTTACGTTTTTATATTTTCTTAGTCAATTTTAGAATATACCTAGCTAAGTAATAATACCTAAACTCCTTCTCAGTATAAATTTTAAGTGTGTTTTTTGGCATTTGCTAGCATGTTATGTATAACTTTTAAGAAATTTGGGCTTTTCAGTGATGAAAATTTCCTTAACTATTTCAATGATTTATTTATATTTAATTTATATTTAAATAAGTAAAAGTTAACTTATTTCTTCTTGTCTAAATTGAGATATTCAACTGCCTAATATTTGAAATAGACTTTCTTTATAAAACTAATTCAACACACATTATCACTTAGAAAGTTTATCACCTTCTTTTTTCCTTTAATATCTCTTCCATAGACCATACACCAAGCTGTTTTTTCCTGTCATGAGTAGGTATAAATATGCTCTTTTATGTCAGAGGCTAAGCTGCTCTCAACAAAGAGAATCACATGTCCTCAGTAGTTCAAACATGGTAGAATTATATTTATTTCTTATTTAACAAGTCAGAGATGAGATAGGCAGATGGTCAAGAGTGGGTTGGTGAGTCTTTGAGGTCATTCAGTAACCCCATTTTTTTTTTCCCCAACTTGTTTCTCAACCATCCACTGTGACTGCACTGGCACTTGAGGCTACTGACATTTTTATTTAAATTAAATAAAGAATTCACTGTCCATCCAACCCATATGGACAGTGAATCCTTTTTTCAATTTCATTTAATTCTGCTCTAATTTTGGTTATTTCTTTTCTTCTGCTGGGTTTGGGATTGGAATGTTCTTCCTTTTCCAGTGGCCTGAGATGTCCCATTAAGTTGTTAACTTCCTCTCTTTCTGTTCTCTTGAGGAAGGCTTGCAATGCTATAGCTTTTCCCTCTTAGGTTGTCTTTGCTGAGGTTCTGGTAATTCGTGTCTTCATTATCGTTTTGTTCCAAAAATTTGGTAATTTCCTTCTTAATCTCATTTATGACCCAGCTTTAGTTCAGCATAAGGTTAGTTTCTGTGTTTTTGTATTAATAAATTGTGATATATGTACACCATGAAATATTATGCAGCCTTTAAAAAGATGGAGACGTTACCTCTTTTATGTTTACATGGATGGAGCTGGAACATATTCTTAGCAAATTGTCTCAAGAATGGAAGAAAAAATATCCAATTTACTCAGCCCTACTATGAAACCAATTTATAAGCACCCCCACTTCCATATGAAAGCTATAACCCAACTATAGCCTAAGATGAAGGGGAAAGAGGAGGGGGAGAGGAAGGAGGAGGATGGGTGAAGGGAGGGTAATTGGTGGGACCATACCTATGGTGCATTTTACAAGAGTACATGTTAAATCTACTAAGTGTAGAATATAAATGTCCTAAGACAATTACTAAGAAAATGCAGTGAAGGCTATGTTAACCAGTTTGGTGAAAGTATTTCAAATTCTATATAAAACCAGAACATTGTACCCCATAATTGCATTAATGTGCATAGCTATGATTTAATAAAAAAAGTTTATTATTTTTAAATGGTTGAGATTAGCCTGAAATTATAATTTTTTTTATTTTATTTAAATTACTTCTTAAAGTTGAAAACTTTAGATGGCCATCTAAACTTAAAGGCCATATTCTTGAGCACGACATTTTTTTTCTGTAATGCAATAATACATCTGTGTCTTAAAACTGTGAAATGATGATAATCATATGGGATTACCAAAAAAATACCAGAGCTGTTATTTCTGTATTATTTTAAAGAAATTTGATAATTTTAAACTTTGTGATAATGTGCAGTAATTTGAAGTATAGAAAGTACTAGTCGATGGTTTGGTTGTTTTTTTACTCCCCCACCCCTTGCCCATGCAGGCCTTCTTTCCTTCCTCTCTCTCTGTAGGTATTTATCTTGGTTATGAATTACTGGCTTATAATAAAAAGCAAACAGCCTTTTGCCATACTATTTCTTATCCCCAGTCTTCTTTTTGGGACAAAGACTTTGAAATGTTCATGTTTACAACTTCCATGCTTCTAAGTGATAATGCCTACTTTTGGGATTTTCTGATTTATCAGATTTAGAAATACTGATTACTGTAATAACAAAATTAGCTAATATGCTACTTTCTCTTTTCCTTCATTATTTTTTTATTTTTCTATTAGCTTTACTATTCTTAAGCCTCTTTACTATTTCTTTTTTGCAGTTTTTGGCCAGGGCTGGGTTTGAACCCACCACCTCCAGCATATGGGGCGGGCGCCCTACTCCTTTGAGCCACAGGTGCCACCCCTCTTTACTATTTCTTAAGCCTCTTTTATTTCCATTCAGTTAAGATGGTATCTCTTGACTCTCGAGTTAACAATTACAGATTTTATTGTTCCTAATCTTCCCTCCAGATCTTTCCTATTTCTGCTCCCCAATTTATGTTGTCTCTTCAGTTTAAATTACAGTGGTCAAATATATTTACATTAATCTCTGTAACTATAATTAAGTCTTTTAGCTTTGTGTATTACTGAATTCTAAAAATTATGAGTCAATAGTTTACTTTTTTGACTACATAAATATTTTTAAATGAAAAGTTAATGATAGAGTAATTGCATTTTTTTGACACAGCTGTATTGTTTATAATTTAGCTTTCGATTTCCTGTTTTCTCTTTGTATTTTTGTATTTTAAAAAAATTTCTATAGTTTCTGCCAGTGTATCAGTCATACTCTCTGTTCTGTGTGCTTTTGCCAGCCGTATCTTGCAGTATCTTTCTGGAGCCCTCTTTCTGATCTGTCTTGTCAGCCAGTGCTCTTTTAATTGCTTTACATTTTTTAAAATGTTGTTGAAAAATTGCTTTTATTAATGCCATTCCTCCTTGCTCTTTTTGTAACTGTGGGTTTATACCTTTTAAAAAATTCTTTTATTTTTAAATAATTAAAATTTCTAGGAGGAGAGAGGATGTAAATGCATGTGCCCATCTCAAAATCTTGACTCTGAAATGTGAAAATTTTTGGAGTCAGATATTTCTGTGTTTGGACCTCAGAGTCATATGAGAGAACATGTGATAAGGACTCATGTTCTGAGTTTTTGGAGGTGGAGTGTTTGAGATGTTTACAGATACATCTGAAAGAAAATAAAGATTATATAGCCATTGATTTTTTTATGTGAATACTTTTTCTAGAATACTTTTATTTGTTTTTTAAGCTGCTAGACTTTTCACAGATGATAAAATTTCCATGTACTAATACAAGTTTTTTACATTTTATGCCATTATTGAAGATAGATTCTTTAGATTTAGATCTATTTTCATTACAGTGTTGCACAACTCAATTCCCCAGCATTTCTTGCAGTTGCCTCATTTTACCATTATACAGTACCTGGTCAGTAATTAAATGGCATAGAGTGATGTTAAAAAATTATTTCCTAGGTTAGGAGGCTAATGCTAGTTCTGAACTCTAATGGGTCTTACCATCAGTCTAGGTCAGTGGTTCGTGATCTTCCTAATGCCGTGGCCCTTTAATACAGTTCCTGTGGGTCACAACCCACAGTTGAGAACTGCTAGTCTAGGTGTAATTTGTTCAAAATTCTCTTTTTTTTAATTTTTATTTTTTTATTAAATCATAAACACATGGATCATGTATACATTAATGCATTTATGGGATACAATGTGCTGATTTCATATAGTTAGGAACACTTATATCACACTGGTTAATTCTTAGAGTACTTCTTATATTTACAAGAGAATGGTATTGTAAAAATGCCAAAAATTATCCACATGCCCACTTCACTAGGAAATATACTGCTGAATTTGATCCTTTTGGCAGCAGCTTATGCTACTCAAGGGACCATCTTTTTACAGAATGATATATTTCGAAGGGTATTGGTTTCCATTGTAGAAAATGCATGTGTTAAAGCAACTTAAAACCAGAACAATTATGCTTATGCTATATGTTTGAATATCACTCATCTTTAATATATGCCTAGGTTAAGTGTCAGAAGCTATATATCGCACAGAAAAATTTATTGCTAGGAGACTGGGCTGTACCTGTGCTTATACAGCATTTTCCTTTGAGGATCAATTTGAGTATATGAACTAATATCCGCTAGATGTTTTTGTACAGTAACATTATTGATAATACAGAAGAAGTTCATTGAGGAGAAAAACAAAGGAAGCATAAAAGTCTCACACTGTATGAAACTACAGAAATGGATCAAGGAGTTTGACAGGAAGTTTAATGTGTACATAAGTAGAGGCTGACAGGAACATGCTGTGTGTGCCAAAGGTTCCAGTGATGGAAAACTGAAACATAGTGCTCACTGACCACAGCATGAGCCTTGACACACATTGTAAATAATCCAGAGATCTATGACTGCATTAAGCGCTAGGCTGGTGTATTAACGGTAGTAAATCTATAGCAGCAGAAAGGGCTGGCATGCAGAAATTTCTCTGATTAATTTTTATAATGGGTTAATAGGAATATAGCAGATATTTTCATTTTGAATCCTACCATCTCCACCTCCCTTCTTCTGCCCTTCCCAATATGATCATTTTTTATTCCCTTTGCTCACCAGAATTGTATATGTGGATACTAGCTTCAGTACCATCAAGTTAAAAGCAGAAGATGCTTCTGGTAGAGAGCATCTAATAACTATCAAGTTGAAGGCAAAGGTATGTGCTTCATTAAACTGTTATTGTGATCCGAAAATACTCTGTGAAATGAACTGTGGGAATGTTTTGTTTTCAGGTGTTAGTTGCATCTAAAAATACATATATGATTTTTAAAAAATTGATTTTGGAAAGCCTGAAAGAATTTATTTGCTAGGTTTCAAAAATCTAGATATAATTTCATGTTACTATCTTAGTCCAAATTTGATCGAAATACTGACTTCTATAATAAAGAAATATTCCAAATAAGGCTTGGCAGTCTTAAAATGTCATATTATTTTTGTAAGATCTTACATAGAGATAAGTGAATCCTTCCACTATCCCAGGTTCTACGGAGAAAGTCTTTTGCCTTCAACTCTTAAATTTCTTGTGTAGTTCTTATTTCTGACCCATATGCCACCCCTACCCCCAACACAGACACCCACCTGTGCATATTTTATTGCTTGTTTTGGCTGAGGTTTTTTAACTTAACTATTTAAAAAATTTGTAAGGTTTGTGCCTCTTTTTAGAGCCCTTACAGGCTAGTGACCTGTTAAGTATTCACTAATTTTATTAGCATAAATCATGGCCATTGGGTCTTTATTTTTTAGTTTAAGTTGTGAATTTTGAGAATTAAGTAGAATAAGCAAGTATCATTTACTTAGTAATCACTGGGAAACATTAGAATTTGAAGAAAACCAGGGCGTCCAACTTTTTTTTATTGTTCCTTAGAGTCATCAATCAACTCTATTTCAGAATATTGTAGTGATGAAAAGATCAATTGTGTTTGTCCTTTTTAAAAATGTGTCTGGCATTTAAGCTTTCCACAAGAGAAAATTAATATATAAAGCTGTACTGGGTGACACAGAAAAGTTGATATCTTATAGTGGCTCTACGTGAGGCAGGTTGAGAAATGACTCATTCTCTCTTCTCATCTGCAGAATACTGAGGTATAATTTGAGGACTCATAAGTGCTAAGTGTTGGAAAAAAATTAGTGAGCTAGAAATCTTATTTGTAAAATAAGTTATGTGGTTATTTTCACTAAAATGAAGAGATTTTCATTTTCCTTTTTAGTTTTTAAAGGTGTACTTTTTTTTTAAGATCAGGGAGAAATCTGCCTCTATCCTTCGAAAGGTCACATGCTGCCAGTGGCAAGGGTTCTGCCATTTCTTTCAAAGGTCTATTTGTTTATATTTTGTACATTGATAAAAGTTGTTCTGCTCCTATGAAGACCAAAGTGAACGTTTTTAAATACATCCTGTCCTCATTTTTATAAGCTCTTCTACTCACTAAGGAGATGATGTTGGAAGTCTATGCTGCCTTTAACTCCACCTGCAAGATTCTATGATTAACCCACGTGATGGTACTTATTTATTGGTAGTATTGACAGTGAAGATTTGACAACTAATACGATCCATTCTGTCTGCTTTTTTCTTACACCTTTTTAAGGTGGCTAAGATGGTGCTTTTAATATTTCTCTAGAAAATACTATCCCGTGTCAGTTTTGCAGCACTTATACTTACAAAGCACTTTATGGATTCCCTGGCAAAAGAGAAATGTAAGTTTTATTTTAGCTGGGAAAGAATTAAGGTTCTATGTAGTTATATAAAATTATTATATAAACATAAAAGAAGTTGAAACTCAATCTTATGTTGGTATGATCTATTAGCATCTCTATCCATTTAGTTTAGCTTTTACCTATACCAAAATATTCTTTTTTTAGGAATATTTGGGCCTAAGAGTGTCAGTTATAAATAGGAATAGGAATAGGTGAAACCGTATGTTAAAAATACATAATGTTGGGCAGTGCCTGTGGCTCAAAGGAGTAGGGCGCCGGCCCCATATGCTGGAGGTGACAGGTTCAAACCCTGCCCCGGCCAAAAAAAAAAACTGCACACACACAAAAAGAAAAATACATAATGCAAAATCTTAATCAAAACTAAGGGGAAAGATGAATTTTTTTACAATAAACTTTTAAAGGAGGCTTATTTTTATAGATAAACAAACATTATTTGATTTTTTGATATAAAGATATACATTGTTATATATTTTTTCTATAATATTATTCTCACAATACTGCAACTTCCCCATAACATCTCCAAAAGCTGACAAAGAAAACATTACCCATTATAACTGCATACCTCCTATTTATATAAATTGAAAATAAAATAGGGAAACAAATGAATTTCATGGTTCTTTTAGGTATTTTTTTACATAATGCAGCGCATCCTAACTGTGGGATGGAATTCAGCTTTGGTCAAGATTAGAACTGCTTGAAAAACAAATCACAAATGCGTATCAGAAGCTTTGTGCTTTGTCTCCTGCTGCAGTTTATATGTGTTCACGTGGGGGTCCTTATTACTGACAGTCACAGAACAGTCTTAAAGTTTTTATTACAACATTGTGTGATAAAAATATATACTTAATATTACATAGTAATTATGCTTTTATAGTTATTGATTATATTGAGTTGTTCCAGACAGATTTAGAGGACTATATTTTACTTAAAAATAATTAAATACTATACTTATTTTTCAGTTAGAATTCCTGTATGTGGAGTTTTGTTGTCAATTAGGTTTCTAAGCTAAAGGTTTTGATAGTTTCTTAAAATTAACTGTCTTAATTTTGATCAGTTTATTTTGTGACATTGTATTTAGTCATACACATTGCAGTTGGTACTACTGTAATTTAGAAACTATTCTGAAAATGAATATCTAGAATGCTACTGTTTTGTATTTTAATAATTTATGGTAAATCTGTTTTAAGGTTCTATACAATTATGTAAAGTTTATTATGTAAATTACATGTAAATATGATTAACACATATAGTATGTATCATTTAATTTATAATGGATATGCAGTAAAGCATCCACGTATATAGGTCAGTCCAGTTTATTTATTTACATATTTGTACTACAAATATAAAAACATATTTGAAAGATGTCAGCATCTCTGAAAGTGTAGTGGACTCATGTATGTCTGTGGAATCCTATTGTATTTATTGTAACTTGCTTTTTTGTTTAACTATTTGTGGGTCTCTTTCCATGTCAGAACATTTGTATTGATATCATTTACTATACTGAGTCCTTCTTTAATGTGGAATCTTACTCTCTTTAATGTAATGAGCTGTGTATGTACTTAATGAGGCCACAGATACTTTATGTAGTATATCTACTCCAAATACAGTAAACATTTCATTAACTTCTTCCTCTATCTAGATTGATGATTCATTTAAGTTAGAGTTAATACTGTTCATTGTCAGCAACACAAGAAGATAAATAGCAACAGCTCGAACTGAATTTTCCGTTTGACTCATGGAGGTTTCTAGTATACAATATTAGTTTTAAAGAATCCTGACATTTTAGACGGAAAAGAGATTTTGTTAACACTCCTGTTTTCATCATTTTACATGTAAAACAGCCATGTAAAATTAAATAACTTGTTCACAATCTTACAAGTTAATTAGTAGTACTGGACCCAGAAAAAGCTAAGGTCTTATCTGTATTTACTTTGAGATAATCAAGTTACTTAAAAAGGGCGTACAAATTATTTTTCTAGTGATTACAGCAATTAGATCCTGAAGTAGTACATCGTCTAATATTTTTAATTGTCTGAAATAGAGCTTCCTCTCTTAATCTCAGCCCAATTTTTTTTAGAAATAGAACACTATAATAATTTATATTTTATGCCGTTGTGTTATTAGTTCTGCATAGCCAAATACCATTAGTCAGACTGTGCATTGATAGGAAGTTTTAAAGGATCATTGTAGCTAAATGTTACTTGTTTTTGAGAACATTAATTTCAGATGTCTGTTAAATACTATAGTGAGAATTTTTTGTCCCCTTCTGCTTACCCAGTGTCATACTAAAAAATGAGGCTGACAAAAGTGAAAGTCTAAAATTTATTATAAACATTTGCCAAATACACATTTTGTCACAGTTTCTCCAAAACTAATCTTCTTTCAGTAATTTTAGATTTTTAATGGAAAAAAAATGAGTATTTTCAATTACCTGAGATTTTGAAGTATCAGAATTGGATTTTAGAGAAATCATGAAGTATAATTTTAATAAAACTGATTTTAAGAAAAACTACCTTTGACACTGTTAACTTATTCTGTTTTTTGTTGTTGTTGTTTTAGAGAGAGGGTCTTTGTTGTCCAGGCTGGAATGCAATGGCCCTATCATAACTACTGTAACCTTGAATTCCTGGGTTCAAGATCCTCCTTCAGCTTCTATAGTAGCTAAGATGACAGGTGCATGGCAGAATACTCAGATAATTTTTAATTTGTAGAGACAGGGCTCTAGCTATGTTACCCAAGCTAGTCTCAAACTCCTGGCCTCAAGTGTCCTGCCTTGGCCTCCCAAAGTTCTGCGATTACAGGCATGAGCCGACAGGCCTGGCTTGTCTTTTTAATATAGAAACTTGATTTGTTCTTTTGACTGCCACTTTTTATCTAACTAATTGAATAATTTTGTATTTATCAATCTGGAAAAAGTTTTTCCTGCTTAAAACTATTAGTTTTATTTGTCCTTAAGAAATTAGAAGAGACATTTCATTGTTTCTTTTTATCTTCTTGCTAAATAATTTTTAAGTGATAACTTTTTGTATTTTTCGATTCTTTAAACTGATACTGTCTACTTAAATGGTGACTGAAATTTGAAATTAAGTTTTTGATTGGAGGAAAGTGAAATATTAATTGGATCTCTCATTTTCAAGGTAAACTGAGATCCAATTTGATTCACCTCTCAAATTATAACATTAGCAGCTGACCTGACATAGACTTAATCCATTACTCTTATTCAACACTAACTGCTTTGGTACCCCCAAATCACCAAACTTTGTAACTCTTTAATATAGGTTGACTATTCGTGAGTTCTTGGTAGTAGAATAAAAACATGTATACAGGCTCAGCGCCTGTGGCTCAATCGGCTAAGGCACCAGCCACGTACACCGAAGGTGTGGGGTTCGAATCCCCAGCCTGGGCCCGCCAAACAACAATGATGACTGCAACCAAAAAATGGCCAGGCGTTGTGGTGGGCGCCTGTGGTCTCAGCTACTTGGGAGGTGGAGGCAGGAGACTCGTTTGAGCCCAGGAGTTGGAGGTTGCTATGAGCTGTGATACCATGGCACTCTATCAAGGGGGATAGCTTGAGGCTCCGTCTCAAAAAACAAACAAACAAACAAACAAAAAAACATGTATACATAATACATTTACAGTTATAATTTTCTCCTAATATATCTAGTATTTTTAAAATACTTTGTTAAATTATCACAAAGAAGTAAAAATGACCTCATTTTATGCTTTTTCAGTACCCTACAGAATCACCAGATTGTATTGTGGATTTTCCTATTCCATTTTCTGTTTCCTGGACACCACAGGTAAATTCTTAAATTTGTTTTAAGTAATTGAAAAGTAAAATTGTCTTTCAATATCCATGGGGGATTGGTTCCAGGATCCTTTGCAGATACCAAAATCTGTAGATACGCAAATCCCTCATATAAAATGGTGTGGTATTTGCCTACAACCTACACATGTCTCCTGTATATTTCAGATTATTTCTAGATAACTTGTAATACCTAATACAGTGTAAATGCTGTGTCAATAGTTACATTGTATTTTTGTTTGTATTTTTTGTTATTTTATGTTTTTAATTTATTTTTTGACTATTTTCTGTCTACGGTTGGTTCAATCCACAAGTGCAGACAGAACGTGTGGCCATTATACAAGTAGGTTATAATGGGATTTTTTTTTTTCAGTTTGTAAAAACATTTATTTAGAAATAGACCTTCTGTTGTGCTTCTTCTGTATTTACTTATAGTTAATGTTTATTTTTTCTTTCACTGTCTACACACACACAGTCCAGCCTCCAGGCCCTGCTTCATAGAGAGTAAACACTCCAGAAGCTCTATTGACAGACATTTTCCTTTAAATTTGAATTTGAAGAACTCTTTAGAAAGCAGTGAACAGTAAGTGGGAAATTGGCTGAAGGTTTTCAGATTCCTAATTTTTTTTTTTTGCAGTTTTTGGCTGGGGCTGGGTTTGAACCCGCCACCTCCGGCATATGGGGCCGGCACCCTACTCCTTTGAGCCACAGGCGCCGCCCCATATTCCTGATATTTTTAACGTTTTTAACATAATATGCGAATCCTTTTCAGAGAGTAAATTATGACTGAAAATATAAACCTTGCCATTATTACTCAGTTGATTTTGTTAAGTGTCTATATCTTTGATCTTAGACTATATTCTTATATGCTTTAGAACATTTGTACTTTGAATAAAAAATGTAGGTGATTTTTTTCTCCTGCTTCTGCCAATTGAATTTCTCAAAGATATCTGTTAAGATAATGATTTAGAAGTGCATAATAATATAACATGTAGAAATGATTGTCAATAGTATTGTCAACATTTCATGTGTATCATTGTGTAGGACGTGGTTGGTTAGGTTTTTAAGAGCAGTCTGATGATGGGCGTGGTTCTTTCACCAAGCAAATTGTGGCAGTTGATAGCAAAATGGTGGTCCCATTTCTAATTCCGGGCAAAGAGAAAAAAAATTTCTAGCGGTATTTTACAACTATTCTCTAAATGGAGGGTACCCATTTTTCTTATAAAATTTTGATTAGATGAAAGTAAAAATTTATGCTTATATTTTATAATTATGAGTAATTAGATATAAAATTTATAAAATAAGGGGGAGAAAAAGTCGAACAGGATTTAAATAGTCTTGTGAAGGTCCAGGTGTTATTTTAATCAGACCTTATGTTTATCCCAAAATTATTTTTCTCATTGTTTTCTTTAAAAACAAAAGTATCACCTTCCCCATTGCAAATCAAGAAAATACAACAAAGTAAAGGAGAGGAAAGAGCATGTTATCCTTTGTTGACTTTGATGCATTTAATAAATATATAAGAAATGCTGGTTGATTTTTTTTTTATTTTAAAAAATTAGATTGGTATATATGTTGCATATCTTGTTTTTTTAATGTACGTTTTCTATTTGTCTGCAAAAGCTTTATCATTATGTTTTAAGTGAGCTCATGTTAAAATACTGTATCTGGATTGTATTACTCTTTCCAGATGTTATTTCTCGATTACACTTTAATATTTATTGTAATTCCAGGGTTGAAAAATACATTGTCAATCAGTTTCTTAGTGTTTTTTTTATGTAGATAACTATGGAAGTTTCCTGACTTTAATTGTGAAAATATTTGCATCTCTAGACAAGGATTGTTTAGCACTTACTTTATTCTGCCATTTAGCAAAATTGCTTTGTAACTCTCTAGTAGACTGAAAAATCTTTGTAGACAGTTTCTTTTAAATTTTGTATCCCTCCTTAACACCAGCTCAGTGCCTTATTCATATAAGCATTGAATAAATATGTATAATATTATTTTAAATGTGTGTTTTAGGTATAATTGAAACATGTAAGTTTCCTGTATTGTACTACTTCCAAGAAAACATACAATTAGTGGGGCTAAAATGTCTTAAATTCTTCCCTTAAATTATAGACTATACTGAAATTCTTAGTCAAGGACACATAAAACTTGACTACTTTATCCATAACTCAAATTTGACATGTTATTATTTTGTTACATTTGCCTCAGATATCTCCATTTCTCTTTCTTCAAATGTTCTAAGAACAGCTCAGATCCCGGTCCCTTTTCCGTTACTTTTCTTTGCTTCTAAGTAGGTAGCTGCTTTTCTCAAATTGGAGTATGTGTATGCTCTCCCTGCATATATATTTTTTTTTGCCCCATTTGTTTATGTTGCACTTGTAATCTCACCTTATTTCGGTTATTTTACCCATGATCTATGTGTGTCTAATACATTTATTTAAAATTCTTTGTTATTCCATTATGTCAGTCAACCAGTTGATTTATATGTTGTCCTACTGATAAAATTGATCACAATTTCTCACAAGCAGCTTTTCACTGAATACCCTTCATTGTTTCTGTGTGCACATGTGTCAGATTTTTAGTGGGTTATTCCTACAAATGAAAATGCTGGTTTGTAAGGAATGTTCCTGCTTGAGGTGTTTGAATTTTGCCAGTTTATCTTCTCAAATTTGTCGTATAAGTAATTATTACTTTCCTAAATCCTTTTCAAGTTTTAGTCTTTTCTTAGTCTGACTTTAATTCTTATCAATTTATAATATAGTATATAACATATAAATCAGTAATTTGTAATATAAATAATAATTTACAATAATTCTTAGAAATGTTCTTTTATTGTAAGCATTCCTTTTATATGGTGGACAGTCTTTGTTGGCTTTGTGGGTTATGAATATCTTTTAACTTTCTACGTGATGTATTTTGCCATACAGAAGTTTAACTTTCAATGTGGTCACGTTTATCACTTTCTTCCTTGTGCTTTCTGCTTTTTGTGACTCACATAAGAAAATCGACTATATCTTTTTCTGAAATGATACTCTTATAAGTGTAAAAGTTGTATAATTTTTTTTTTGTAGTTAAGTATTGAAGTATGAGACAGAAATTTGTATTTAGACTTGCCAATTTTCTATATACTTACACAGTTTGGATGTGTCTTCTTAATTTGTGGGACTCAGGGACTGATTTTACAGTTTTTCCTTTATTATTTGCCATAAAAATTTAGCAAGTTCTCAAAAAGTATCATTTACCTATAAGAGTCTGAGAGTCTATTAGGATTTTGGTGACGCTACCAGCAGCATGAACTCTGAATCTTTTAGCCGTGGTTAAGAATGTTGGCAATATTAGTTTATGTTTTGAAAGTAAGAAGCAATATGAGACTTCTTTGTCATGTGTAATTTTTTTCATTGACTGGCTGGAAACAGTTCTATTTATGGGTGTTTATTTTTTTTTTAACCATTTTTAAACAGTTGTGGTTTTTAAGAACATAAATGTTAAACTGTTTTAGTCTAATAGCAAAGTTATGTTTAAGAGACTTACTAGATAATTGATTTTTTAAAATTCTGGTCTGTTTTTATACATTTCCCCTTTGGATTCAGTATTTCTGGACTTTAAACTTGGAAGATCTTTATTTTCCTTTCTTTTTGTAATATAATAGACATGGCTTTGTGGCATCCATATTAAAAATGGGTAATTTTCCTTATGGTCCCTGTCTTCCCGCTGGGCTGATAATGTTTTGATGTATTTTTCTTTTGCTCTGATGAGAGGTCTGCTGCTGCTGCTCTGACATATTCATTGGGATGAATAATTATAACTTGCACAGTGTCAAGCTGAAGATGGTAGGGTTTTGTGCGTCATGACAAGCCTAGTAGCCAGTGCAGGTGTCTCACAGCATGATCAGCAGCAGCCAGTGTATTCTGGCTCTGAGGAGACATTTAGAGTAGTGAGAAATCAGCACCAAGGGCAAGGCTGCTGCTACTAGTGCTGCCGTGCTCTGTGCCAAAGAAACACAAAGTGCTTCTCAAAGACAAGTGTCTAAACACCTCTTTTTAGAAATTTACTTTGTTTGCCCAGTGAAATTTTTTAATATAGTTTTAGCATAGACTGTAAGAACATGTTCATGATTTTATTTTATTCCGCCTTCCAACATCACAAATACTCCAAAATGTATCTTTAACCATCAAGCCTTTTAGACTTTTCCAACAAGTCATATCATATATGTAGATATTGTTGACTAATGAGGCCAAAGATTGCCCTAATGTCTCATTTTAAGTACACTTATATTATGATTATGAAAAAGTGAAATTCGTTTGTTCCAAGTCACTGACTAAGCAAAAATGATTGTTCAAATTTCAATTCTACCTGTAAATGTGCCAGTAAGTCTATACTTACTGCCACAGGCACTTAGGGTTTTCGGATTTGGTGTGGGGCATTAAGCAGTGGTGTTTATATTTTTTATCATGGAAATCTAATATTCTTGGGATAATGCCATGAGTATAAGAAGAGCAAAACTAATGATAAAGCCTCTGGCTGATAATCTGATGAGGAATGAAGAATTTATAATTAAAGCAAACAGTCGTCTTACATAGCAGGGATCATGATCCATTAGTTAGAGCAGCAGACTAGCAGTTGGGTATTCTAAGTCCTATTCACAGTTCAACCATCGACTTAATTGTGTAATTTCAAACAGGTCACATGACTGTCTCAGTTCATATGTACTGCATATGGAAATAGTGAACTTTTTCTCTTTCACAAATAAGGGAAGGAAAATAAATCTAGCTTCAAGCAAGCATAATGTCAGGAGGCAGAAAACCTTACTAATCCAATCTAAGGATCCTGTAGAAGTTCTTTTGATGAACTGAATTTTCCATTTTTCTCTTTATTGGAGAACTTATACTACTGATTTTGTTCACTTTAAATTGGTTCATAACATATGCTTCTGCCTTCTTGGCAGTGTCGTTATTGCCACAGTGGTATAAAGAAATCAAAGTATTCAAAACAAAATTTACTACTGAGATTCTGTGATACAGTAGGAAAAGTATCTGCGAAGAGGTCAGGTGACTTATGAACTGAGTCCCTATTAGTCATCTTTTTTCTTTTCTAATAACTTATTGAAAAAGAAGTCTGCATTGATTCTAAAAAGAAAAAGAAAATACAAGCAAGCAAAATTAAAAAAATATAAAATCACCTTTAATGCCTTTGTTTAGAAGAGAGATCTCGCTAGATAATTTTTTGAAACAATGCTTGCTGCTTAACAGATTTTGGTTTTTAAAACAGTGATAATATTATGCATTATTATTCTAGAAGAATTTATAGAATCATTTAGGTTTTAGAAAAATTTGGTTTACATTTTCCATTAAATTAAGACTTTCTGTGTTCACTGTCTAGAAACATGTTATGTCTATACTTATTATACTTAGGTCTTTTAATAAAGTAGCAGTGGTTTCTTAATCTGTATGTTTCATTTTTTGTTGAATTTACTCCTAAGTATTAAAAAAATTTTTTTGCTATTGTAAATGTAGTCTTTTTCATTATATTTTCTAGTTGATAATCAGAATACGGGCAAGCTGTTTTTTAAATTTTTTTTATTTTCATCAAAGTTATACATGAACATAGTTCAGGAGTTAGGTTTTCAAAGTGTTTTGTTTTTCTTATTAGACAAAGCAGCATTTCCTAGCCTCCTCCTCACCTCCTTCTCCTCCTCTATGGCTAAACACTTGTAACTATTAGCTTATTCTTTTGGTATTTAATTTATGATATTACATGTTCTTACAATTTATGCTACCTTTTGTTTTAGGTATTGTCTGTTATCTATCACTGTAGATAATAAGGAGTAGGCTGTTTTCTTCCACTCTGTACACATGCATACTTCCTATCTTTCTGTTCTTCCCAAATAATTATAATTTTAATAACAATTTAGTGTTTACGTTATTGTGAATGTATATGTATACTCTGTTGATATAAGTGATGTGGTTAATTGTGATTATTTCTCCTTTGTTGCCCTGGTTTTAATTATTCCTAGAGTTAACAGTTATTTCACTTTTTTCCCCCTTAGTTTTAAGTTGTTAGAACTCACTCAACGTCTATGTTTGTGGTATTTCTTAAGTAAATATGTTTTGTAGGCAATTGGATATATGGCTTTGAATCTCAGACAGTCATGTACTATCCAGATTAAGGAAGAACATATTATGTAATTATTATTTCAGTGGACTCTTAAGATGATCAGAATTGGTTTGAGCTTTTTAGATGACTTGAGATTTGTGCCTTGTGAACATGTGAGATAGTTTTGTGGACTGATAGAACTCTTCTCTGAATTTAAAGACCCAGAAAGACAAGTTGTACAGACTGTGTTGTTTAGCAGATGATGTCAGCATCATGTTAAAGTGCATTAAGTGACTTACCTGCTGATATTAATAAATATGACTTTATTATAGATAGTCATGGTAGGCTTCATAGTTTGTTCTGTTGGCCCACTCATTGGTAGCACAGTAAAAAGAGAACCCAGGTCTAAAAGTATGGGTCAGATCTTCATTCTGTCCTTACCAGTTCATGACTTTGTGTAAATCATTTAAGTTCACAAGAAGAGGGAAGGAATATTTGTGCCATAGATTGTGAAAGTAAATTGAGATATTGTATAGGAAAATCGTTTTGACTTGTGAAGTTCTATACAGATGTGCCAAGTGATATAGGGAGTTTATGGTAAGCTCTTAAAATAGAGCTAATATGGGGAAAGAAATGATACTTCCCATATACATTTACATCATATTGTATATTTTTGTATACATATATATCTATATAACAGCAAACAGTTGGTAGCAATATATATTGAATTATATATATATTAAACACAACATATTTATATGAAATAATCAAATGAAAAATAACTATCAACTCATCAGCCTACGTACATGTAGCAGATGACTGTATATACTTCCCAGTATAAATAACATAGAAAAGAGGTGGTGAGAGAAATATTGTTTGGTTTTACAGTGTTATTGGTTAATACATTATTAACATTTGGATGGACTAATATTTAATGTTACGATTTGGAGTAACTCAGTAAAACATTCTTATATAGCAGGTGTCCCTAATTTAAAAAAAGTAAAAATACTACTTTCCTCATGGCTCTAAAGATTGTTTTAGCAAGTCTCGTTTAGACAAATTCATTTTAACACAAGTACAATTTATTAACACTCCTTAAATCATATTTTGTTCTTGCCAGGGATTCTGTCTAGTAAATTGATACAGTGTGTGTTTAGTATACTTATATCTTTTTTAATCCAAGGCTAACTTGGAAAATGAGGGTATTTATGTGCATGTGTGAATGGGCATGTATGTTTTAAACAATTCTTTTGGAAAAAGATGCCTATTTTGAGAATAAAAATCCAGTAGCTTGAAAATAGAAGTGATCATGTTAGTAATAAAAAGTCTTAATTCATATGTGATTGGGTAGAATCACTGAGAGATGCTACCATTTTCACCTAGGAAATGCCTCCATCTTTTTTTGCTGAAATAAAAGTTGAATATTAGACGCCAAACCAGGTGGCACATAGATGTAGGGAAGCAAACCAGAATCCTGGAGTTGGTAGAGTAGGCAGTGGGGCAGGATTTATTTATTTTTTAGTGGTGTCACTGTTAGCAGTTCGTTACCTGATTCTGACTCTAAACACTGGCAGCCACAGCAGACTGGCATTCTTTCAAGTAGTCTTGACTTTCTCTGAGGTAAAGATTATTGTCACCATTTATTTTCTTATTTTGTTGTTTTTAGTGTAAATGATGAAAAATTAGGTAATGGCTGAATTTTTCAATCAGTAGTGCCCCTTTTTTGCTGTAACCTAATTGGAACAGAAAGCTAGACTGATTTTTTTTTTTATAATTGGGGGGGTTTTGATTTTAATAAGCTACCAGATAGAATAGGTAAGCATAAGATTGAAAGTGCCTACTTATTTTGAGCATGTACCAGACAAACTTTCTTTCTTTTTCTCTTTTTTAATAGAATTACTATAGTCATTCGCTGTTGTTTTTACATGAGGTGACTAAGTTTCATTTGGCTTTGGGGCAGATACCCTCTTTACATGAATTAAAAATAGTAGCAGATATTTAAATCATCAGTGGTCAGTTATATCAAAAAGAGACTTAAGTATAGAAGTTCTTTAGGGGTTGCTCGACAGATAATCTGTTAAACAGATTCATTTGTAGACACTTATGGCAAGGGTTAACATCAGTGAAGCATGTAAGAAGGATCAAATGAACTGAATATTTAGAAGATTTATCACCTCTTTGAAGATAGCTGATTGGAAATAGGTCAATTAATATTAAAATTAAATTTCTTAAAAATTGTTACCTCTTAATACAGTATTTCCTTATTCTATTGAAGCCTTTTGAATCCTCCAAAGATAAAGATAAGAATGATTATTCAAGGATTTATCTGCAAGTATTTTAGGGAAGAATGAAAAAATCAAAATGGAAAGTAACTGTTGCATGTACCAGAAAATTATGCTATTAATTTAAGTGTCATCAGAGCACAAAAGATTATTCTGGGACTGTGTGAAAATTATTAAAATACTGGAAATAATAGTACTTAAGATGAAGATATTATACTCTAAGATCTGGTTAAGTGACTGACATTATTACTTCACTTCAGGTATTATAAAAGTAACAAAATGCTTTTAAAGATAATAAGCATTACATTTTGAGATTGGCAGTGTTCACACTTTTCTGCTTAAGTGCTTTCCTAGTTTAACATAATTTAATAACAGTTATGGGGGAATAGCTCACATCTTTGTTCCCATATATCTTTCCTCCTTTTTTCTCTGATATATACATATTTTATATATCTCTATATACACATGAGAGTAATAAAATTTTATTCTCCAAATGGTGGGTGTATAAATTGTTCTTTGTCCCCAAGTGGAGGTTTATAAATTCTTCTTTGCCCTTGCTGTAAGGAGTTGTTATATTGTGTCCATAGTTAAGAAAACTATTGCAGAGGAACAACTGCCATGAAGATGTACCTACTGTCCAGAAACCAGAGTGCTTTTTAAAAACAGCTTTATTGAGGTATAATTGACATGAAATAAACGGAACATATCTAAAGTGTACAATTTGGTGAGTTTTGACAAATATTTATACCCATGAAATCATCTCCACATCATGATAATGAACATTTCTGTCACCTCCTTCCGGTTGTGGGCCTTCCCTCCTGTGCCTCCCCCTGACCCCAGGCAATTACTGATCTGCTTTTTGTGCTGTACCTGTGTTTGTATTTTCTAGAATCATATATAATTGTGTGTACTACTCGAGGCCAGGCTTCTTTCCTCAGCATAATTATTTTGAAGTTCATCCATATCACAGCATGGAATATATTCGTTCTTTTTATTGTTTAGTATTTGTGGGTGTCTCATGTTATCCATTTACCTGTCAATGGACAAATGGTTAGTTTTTAGGATTTGGTTATCTACAGATTCAATGCAATCAAAATCCTAACTTTTTTAAAGGAAATTGACAGAATTATGCTAAAATCTGTATAGAAATTCAGAAGAAACATAATTTTTGAAGTAACTTGGATAAAGGGTAGAGTTGGGGACTGGCACTATCTGAATGTAAGACCTATAAGTATATTGGGATAATAAGGTATTGAAATAAAGTTAGAAAAATAGGTAATTAGAATAGAGAATTCAGAAATAGACTCATAAAGAGACAACTTGTTTTAAACAACAGTGAAAAGACAATTCAGTGGAGGAAGGATATTCTTTTCAGTGATGGTGCTAAAACAATTGGATATCTGTATGAAAAAGCAGTGAACTTGGATCTATATCAAAAATTAACTTAAAATGGATCTGAAGCAATGCAAAACCTAAAACTGTAAAACTTCTAGAAGAAACACAGGAAAAAGTATAACTCTAGGTTAGGCAGAGATTTCTTACTATAACTCTAAATTCAAAAATTTCTGCTCTTGAAAGGTGCTATTAAAAGAATGAAAAGACAAAGTTACAGACTATAGAGAAAATAATTGCAAATCTTTCTTTTTTTTTTTTTTTTTTTTTTTGCAGTTTTTGGCCAGGGCCAGGCTTGAACCTGCCACGTCTGGTATATGGGCCCTACTTTGAGCCACAGGCATGGCCCAATAATTGCAAATCTTATGCATGATGATGTACTTGTATTCAGATATATAAAGAATTCTCAAAGCTCAATAATAAGAAACCCCCAGTGGGCAATGTTTTACATACACACAATTCTACATACTTCAAGTATAATTCTTTTATTTATTTTTGCATTTTTGGCCAGGGCTTGGGGCTGGCGCCCTACTCCTTTGAGCCACAGGTGCTGCCCAGCATAATTCTTTTATAATCATTAAACCTGTCTACACATTGACCGCATGTGGAAAAAGTTTGGGCTAGGAATCAGCTCCTCATTTCCTACTTCACTTCCTCTGCAGCACTTTACTCAGCACATTGCTTCAGTCACCTTCAAGGTGGTGTATCTTGACAGAAGACCTCCCCTCAGCACCTTTACTGCTGCATCTCTTCTTTTGCTGCAGTTTTTTTTTTTTTAAAGACCAATGGTGCTTGTGGGATTCTATAGGCATATATACATGTACAAACCTGGAAATGTGAGAGAATTTATCCCCTTACGGCAGCTCAACCAGTAGAGAACAGAGGCAAGAGAATATGTGCTTGTGGACAGGAGTTCTTTCTTTCTAAAACTTTTTATTTTTACAGACAAGATCTCATTCTGTATCCCAAGATACAGGAGTGATCACCACTGGTGTAATCCTAGTGCAGTGCAGCCTCGAACCGCACTGCAGTGGTTTTACACACTGGTGTAATCCTAGGCACTTGGAGCCTCGAACCACACTGCGGTGGTGTTACACACTGGTGTAATCCTAGGCACTTGGAGCCTTGAACCACACTGCAGTGGTGATACACTGTGTTGTAATCCTAGTGCGCTTGGAGCCTTGAACCACATTGCAGTGGTACAGCACTGATGTAATCTTAGTGCATGTGCAGCCTCAAACCACACTGCAGTGGTGATATACCTCTGGTGTAATCCTAGTGCACTTGCAGCCTTGAACCACACTG